>BQNB010016177.1:0-72021 GCA_026074375.1 Tanacetum coccineum
AAAAGTCCGCCAAAACCCTTAAAACAACTAGTTTACGCTTATTGGGCTTTAAGGCCCAATAAGGATCCATTAAGATATTCGTATGTATAATATATATTTTAGGCTCAATATTAAAGCCCATCAGTAAATATATAAGCCCAAACGATAGCTAACAAAATAATCCGAACCACAATAAGCCACGGCTTATTGGGAGCTTTTAAATAAGCTAATAAGCTACGTAGTATATTTAGTTATCACCATAAGCTATCAAAATAGTCCACCAAAATACAAAGTAAGAGGTAAATAACCAAAAACAATTATTCTTTTGTTCTTGTGGTTTTCGAACCAACATAAACCCAAAATAAGCTCAAAAATGCTTCAAATAAGCTACTAACCAAAATAAGCTAAATAGCAAATAAATTCTTTTCAACCACGACAATAAAACTACAAAACCTTATTCCTCTTTTGTTTTCTATTCAAACCAAACGCAACCCTTTATAACCTTTCGTAAATTTTTCGTTTTTGATTTTTAACAAACGCACCGTACAACTAGCTTATATGCATCATCAAACATTCAAAAGTACAAGTTAAATAAAATTTTATAAAACTTACAAAGAGGGTTTTGAAAGCGAGAAAGAACACGAACCGACTACCCAAACGTAGTTTAAACAATAACCCGACTACTAGAATCAACCCAAATACTCTTGAATCTTCATGCTTTTGATCAAAGTTTAACAAAAATGTATGGTTTGTGTGTGTGTTTTAGGTCGGACGAGCAAAAAGAGAAAGAAACAAAGTGTGGTTAATTTTGAAATCATAAAAAGTGTGTGTTAAACACAAAGACAAGAACAAATGAACCATGGTTGGACAGTCCCGCTAAAATTTCCCCTTCCCCTTGCTTGTCTCCAAACCGGATAGGATCCACAAGGATCTTGGGGGCTCCTTTTTTGTGTCGTGTTCACTTAAAACTCAAAAAGCGCGTCTTTAAAATATTTCCCGAAGTTACTTCGCATCTTTAAAATATTTACTTAGTATTTTTATTTACTTTAAAAATACTTTTCTCATAACTTAGAGTATTTACATGACATATTTCCAATTTACACTTCTCAAAACTCATTTTGAACATTAATGGACGTGTCGGGACTCGTTTTCCGCATTTCAAGCTATTTACAGGATGAACCTCCCGAAACACAATCAACATATATAAAATCCTCTAAAAAGGATTATCTCAAGCAACATAATCACCAAACAACCAAAATCACATTCATTCACCACCGTCAACACGGTACTTGTTCTAAGGAAACTAACAAAAGTCAAATAGTCAAAGGACTAAATTAGAACATTCAAATCTCACAAAAGGGCAAGGGTTACATTCTACCCCCTTTAAAAAGAATTTCAACCCTAAAATTCAACTACTGACAGAACTAAACCGACGCGGTTACTTAAGTCTCATCTGATCTTCACGCTCCCACGTGAATTCAGGTTCACGTTTCAAATTCCACCAAACCTTGACGATGGCAATTCTACTCCACTTAAGCTTCTTGAACTCCCTCTCCAAAATTTACACAGGTTCTTTTACAAAATTCAACTTAGCATCAACTTGGATCTCATCCAAAGGCACTTGCAAAGTTGGATCAACCAAACACTTCTTAAGGTTCGGCACGTGGAACGTGTCATGAACACCATTCAGTTCTTCAGGTAGTCTAAGTCTACAAGACCTACATTCTTAATGATCTCAAAAGGTCCAACAAATCTAGGTGCTAGTTTCCCTTTCTTCCCAAAGCGTACCACACCTTTCCAAGACAATACTTTAAGCAAGACATAGTCACCTACTCTAAACTCTAAAGGTTTTCTCCTCTTATAGGCATAACTTTTCTGGCGATCACGCGCAGCCTTAAGTCTATCCTTAATCTGCGAGATCTTCTTAGTGGTTTTTTGCACTAACTCAGGCCCTATCAAATGCCCTTCTCCAACTTCTGCCCACATAATCGGTGAGCGATACTTCCTACCCTACAAGGCTTCAAATGGTGCACACCGTACACTAGAATGATAACTAATTGTTATACGAGAACTCAACTAATGGAAGATGAACATCCTAACTTCCCTCGAAGTCTAGAACGCATGCTTTAAGCATGTCTTCCAAAGTCTGGATAGTACGCTCACTCTAACCATCAGTCTGAGGGTGGTAAGCCGTACTCATGTCCAGACGGGTTTCTAATGCTTCTTGCATTGACTGCCAAAACTTTGATGTGAAGCAACTATCATGATCAGATATGATCGAGATCGGCACAAATGCCTAGCTACAATCTCATTCAGATAAAGTCTAGCTAACCTATCCATCTTATAGTCCTCACACATAGGTAGAAAATGAGCAGACTTAGTCAACCGGTCCACAATGACCCAGATTGTGTCATGCCCACTACTAGTCCTCGGTAACTTAGTAACAAAATCCATGGCTATCCTTTCCCATTTCCATTCGGGGATCTCAGGTTGTTGTAGCAAGCCAGAAGGCCTTTGATGTTCAGCCTTAAGAGGTTACTGAAGAGGTTCCCTAGACATTGGTGGTTCAGTGGTCCCTAAAGAGGTTCCTTAGAAAAAGCAAAAGGAATAGGAATCCAAAGAATTTTGGGCCTGAATTTTAACTATATTTAATTGAAGGAACAAGGGATGAGGTCTCTGACCAACACTCCTATTGCTTTAATGTTGAGGATGACCCAAAAACATTTGATGAAGCAATGAAGTCCCAAGATGTTGCTTTCTAGAAAGAAGTAATTAATGATGAGATGAACACCTTCATGGCTTCAACACGAGGTGTTGGTGATCGACCTCCAGTTGCAAACCTCTTGGTTGCAAATGGATCTTCAATAAAAACTGAAATGTAAAAAAGAAAGATGGAAAAAGGTTAAGCTAAGGCAAGGTTGGTCATTCAGGGCTTTAAACAAAAGTCAGAAATAGACTACTTTGATACTTATGCTCCAGTGGCTCGTATCAGTACTATAAGACTGTTGATTGCTATGGCATCAATTCACAATCTGATTATTCATCAGATAGATGTGAAGACGGCTTTCTTGAATGGTGACTTGGAAGAGGAGGCTTATATGAATCAACCTCAGGGCTTCATCATGCCTGGCAATAAAAACAAGGTGTGTAAACTGATTAAGTCTCCATATGGACTAAAGTAGGCACCTAAGCAATGGCATCAAAAGTTTGATGAAGTGGTTTTGTCTAATGGTTATTTACTTAACCAAGCTGACAAATGTGCATATAGCAAATTTGATGAAACTGGTAAAGGAGTCATCATTTGCCTATATGTTGATGACATGCTGATCTTTGGCACTGACCAAGTTCAGGTTGACCTGACAAAGGAATTTTTGTCATCAATGTTCTCTATGAAGGACATGGGGGAGGCTGATGTAATCCTTGGCATTAGGATTAAACATGAAAGTAATAGGATAGCAATTTCTCAGTCTCATTATATTGAGAAGGTACTGAAGAGATTCAATTACTTTGATTGCACTCCAGTAAGTACTTCTATGGATACAAGTGAGAAGCTGATGCCCAATAATGGTCAGGCTGTATCTCAACTTGAGTATTCTAGGGTGATTGGCTGCCTAATGTATGCCATGACTTGTACAAGGCCTGATATTGATTTTGCAGTGGATAAACTGAGCAGGTATACTAGTAATCCTGGTACTCAGCACTGGCAAGCAATTCAGCGGGTACTGAAGTAATTGAAGAAAACCATGGACTATAGATTGACATATACTGGTTATCCTTCAGTGTTGGAAGGTTACACTGATGCAAGCTGGATCAGCAACACTGAGGACAATTCGTCTACAAGTGGCTGGGTATTCCTGCTTGGTGGTGGTGCAATTTCTTGGGCTTCCAAGAAGCAAACTTGCATTACTGGTTCAATAATGGAGTCTGAATTTGTGGCTCTAGCAGCTGTTGGTAAGGAAGCTAAATGGTTGAAAAACTTGCTCCTTGAGATTCCATTATGGGTCAAACCTATAGCACCTATTTCTATCCGCTGTGATAGTGCTGCTACATTGGCAAAGGCTTATAGCCAGATGTACAATGGGAAGTCTAGACACTTAGGTGGCAGGCATAACATGATTCGTGAGTTGATCACGAATGGGGTGATATCTATAGAGTTTGTGAGGTCTCAACAAAACTTAGTTGATCACTTGACGAAGGGACTAGCTAGAGACTTGGTTATAAAGTCTGCTGAAGGGATGGGATTAAAGTCCAACTAAGTCGCTGAATGCTAGGACACCCAAATCCCTACTAAGAAAACTTGGTAGCTGAGTTCAATGTGGAAAGTTGAACGTTTAGAAGACTGAAGCACATGCATTTACATATCATCCCAAGGATGTGCTTGGAACCTGTTGAAAAGGAGGATGAAGTCTTTACTTCTCAATGGTTAATTTCTTTGAACGAGTACTTAGCAGGAGCATTAATAAAGAGGAACCACCTATGTAAATGTTGAGGTTTTGCCGCTTCAGGGAGCATGAACTTTGGCTCTTACAACATTTATGAATTGGATATGGACACATGGCTTGTATAGTGTTAGGAGTTTCTTATGTGTTTGAAAACTTGTGTGTATTTTATCTTCAAGTATTCAAATGGGTTGAAGGGTTTAATTCTTAGAACACCCTGATTCTCGAATATTTGAACGTGTAATTTACTAAGATGGAAATTCAATCCTCATGACATTTTCATTTATGCACTTGTTTTGTTTAATGTTCAATTTTTCATGCAAAGGAATTGTACTAAATTGGGGATGATTGTTAGACTTTTAGTGCAATTGTGGAAATTGGATCATACTTGGAAATGGGTTTGAAGGTACGGAGTGTACACCCATCAAGTCACTGATTTTCTCTGACTCTTTTAGTGGTTTGTTTAAATGGGTGGTTATTTGCCTATTTAAGTAACAGATTTGACTGCATTAATTGACATATTTAATTTGGCCATGAAATCATTATTTTTAAATTATGGAGGATTATTGATTTGACTGTATTAATTGACCATAATTAATTTAGTCATGAAATCACTAATCTCTAAATTATGGAGGATAATTATAGAAGAGATTAATTGGCCATGAATCTCTCATTGATTTCATTATTAGGTTTTGAGTAAATCCCTATAAATAGGGATCACAGTTGCATGATTCTTGATATGTGCCTAGAACAAGAACAAACACTTGGTTTTATCCCAATGAGGTATTCGTGTAACTCAGGCATAGGGTCGAATAATCTTCTTTGAAAAGTGATTACACGACTTCAAGTGATATCCGGTAACCATTTTGGTAATTAGCTAGACTATTGTTTGTCTTCGCCCTGATATAGAATCTACTACAACCAACAGTTTTGTTATTAGTTTTTGTTGTCAATAACATGAATACATGATCGATACTATCGAAACTTTGAAATTGAGAATCTTGCAAGAGGTACCCCTTCTTGGTCTAAGTTTTAAATGCCCATGAATTAACTTATAACTATATATGAAATTCTGAAAAACAGTTCTAAGATTTTTCTATGGTCTAAACTTAAGAAGAATAGTAATCTACTGAATTCAAAACTCCCATTGACTTTACCTCCTCACTTTTCATAATGTGGACTTTTCTTTCATTAATTGTGTACTTTTTATATTGGGCAAATTAAAGTAAAGTCTAATATTAAGAAAATGACATATTATTACTCATCAAAAAAGCTTGTGTCTCAACAGATTCTCAGGCTGGGCGGAGTAAGGCATAACTCACCGTTCATATGCTCCACTCACCATTCATTTGTTATTCCGGCCCCCTAACTCGCGCGCGAGTTGCATGGTGAAGGGTGAACCAGTCACCACAAGTGAGTGGTAATTTTCGGGCCCCACCTCTTAATATCCGTTACATTATTAAAAAAAACTTTTTTAAAAAAAAACTCTTTTTTTACCTATAAATACTCACTACTTCATCCATTTTTATACACAACTATTTCTATTTATTTACACACTTCTCACATTCTACATTTAATCAAAATGAATTCGTATACGTTTATGGGCCTAGATGATGTAGAAGAAGGAGAAGAAATTAGTAGCCGCAAGAAGACTTTTATTAAACGAGTCATTGCGTATATTAAGACGAGACGACAAGCTACTCAAGTGTCGAGAAATAGCATAACCAGAGATCGTGCTGGAGCTCATGAGCGTCTAGTCGCCGCCTATTTTACTGACAGCCCGATGTACAATGAAAAACGTTTCCGACAGACGTTCCGAATGGCTCGTCCACTTTTCAACCAGATAGTGAATGCAGTAACTACTCACTCTGCATACTTTCAAAGTAATCCCGATTGTGCTGGAAGAGAAGGCATTTCCCCGTTGATAAAGTGCACCTCTGCAATTCGTCAATTGGCATACGGCGTTAATGCTAGCTTTCTAGATGAATACATGCAAATAAGTGAAAGATCGTCACGTATGGCTCTTGATCATTTTTGTCAAGCTGTTATGGAGATTTATGGTCCTGAGTTTTTGAGGAAACCTACGGTTACTGATGTTGAAAAACTTTATCGGCATCACGAAGAAAAGCACGGGTTTCCGGGGATGTTAGGAAGTCTTGATTGTACGGATTGGGAGTGGTTCGGTTGTCCGTACGCCTTTAAAGCCCAGTACGTTAGACGTGATCATGGTTCGAATCCTTTCATTTTGCTTGAAGCCGTTGCGTCGCAAGACTTGTGGATATGGCATGCTTTCTTTGGTGTTGTTTGGTCAAACAACGACATCAACGTTTTGTATCAATCCCCTATATTTAACGATCTCAAAACTGGACGAGCACCTGAGATTCCTTGTGTGGCTAACGGTGTAACTTACCCACCTGGTGCTATCTTGTTGACGGGATATATCCTGAATTGGCGCCGCTCGTTAAAACAATTCCGACCATGCTATGATGATTACCAAAGCGATTTTGTTTAGCAAAAGCAGAATTAGCAAGGAACAGATGTGGATACGAGGCGTATGGTGTTCTTAGAGAAATATGGGCAATACTAGCCAATCTCGCACGAGCGCTAAGAAAATAAGATTGTTAGTATGATGTACACATGCATCATATTACATAATATGATTCGAAAATACAAAAATTATGCGATTATTCCCAGAATGGTTAGGAGGGAAGCACATCAGCCAGACGACCCGCTACGAAACGAAGAACAAGTGCAACGAGTTATGAGGTGGATCAAATCATCACAAGCGCATCAAAACCTTCGACACGATTTGATCGAACACTTGGCTCAAAATGCTTAGTTTTAGCTTTGTTTGTTTCGTACTTTGTTATGTATTTTTATTTTCGTATTGTACTTTTTTATGTAATGTTTTTAATGTATGAATAAAAGTTTTTAATTACGTTTACGTTTTTATTAATTTCGTACGTTTACGTTAACGTTTTTAATTTATGAATGAAAGTAAATTAAATAAAAAAAATAATGTTGTAAGGTGAGTTTGGTATGAAAGGTGAGTGTTAAAACGGTTGAAAGGTGAGTGGTAAAGTTGGAGAGAGAAAATTGACGTGGCGCTGAGGTGGATGGTGAGTTTACCCTTGTTACTCCATCCAGCCTCATGTTGTATGAGAAGTTCATCAATTAAATAATTGCGGTTCCAAAACCTGCATAAAACATGCGAGTCAGATTTTTTGTACATATATATTGAGATAGTTAATTGACTTTGTCATTGCTCGCAAGCGTTGACAAAGGCAATTAAAGCTGGGAGAGCGGTTGCGTTTTTCTCTTGCGCCAACGAACGGCGCACGACTTTGGTGCTCGCGCCTTTCGGTCTCGCGTCGTTCTTACCAGCCCACGTCATTTTATATATTTTTTTAATTTTTTTAAAAGAAAACTAGCCGTTTATGGCTGTTGGAGGATCGCATTTTTGAATTTTTATACCCCAAAAAAATCTTATTTTTAGCCCTTAAAAATCCTATAAATACCTCCTTATTATTTCATATTTCACACACACTTCCAATATATATTCTACTTCAATAATATCCAATTTTCTTTCACCTATGGATCCCAATAATCACGACGATTACGACACATACGATCATTATGATGTTTATTTTCAAAGTGACTATGATCGATTTACGCGAGATTGTGAACATTTTGTAGCTTTGTGTGAGCAAGAGGCCGGGGGTTCGAGTTCGGCTCCAAAGAGGAGGAGGACATACATACCTCGTGAACGAGAATCTGCGAAACAACGGCTACTCGAAGACTATTTTGGCAACGATGAATTTGAACCTAAATATCCGAAAGAAAAATTTAGGCAAAGGTATCGTATGAGCTCTACACTTTTTAATAAAATAGTCAACAATATCTTAAGTTATGATGTTGAGCCTATTCCCGAGTACTTTACTTATTTTAAACCACGTTACGATGCGACCGGTCGTTTAAGTATTGATCCTATTTTGAAGTGCACATACGCCATACGCCAACTGGCGTACGACACTGCACCTGATGCATTTGATGAGTATTTGAAAATTGCTGAACGTACTTCAAGAGAATGTTTAGATACCTTTACTAAATGCATACATGTTTTATACGTTATAAAGTTTTTAAGGAAACCCACAGCAGAGGATATCGAAAAAACATATCAATTGCACGAACAAAAACATGGACTCCCGAATATGCTAGGGAGTATTGATTGTATGCATTTGGATTGGAGAAACTGCCCAAAGGCATTACATGGGCAGTTCAAAAGAAGGGATCATAAATACCCAACTATTATGTTAGAAGTTGTGGCGGATCAGAGATTGTGGATTTGGCATGCATATTTTGGGGTTCGAGGGGCGAATAATGATCTAAATGTGTTATATGGTTTCCCATTATTTGATGATGAACTTGCTGATACAGCTCCGGAATGTTCATTTGTAGTAAACGGACATACAGCCGACGGTATTTATCTAGCATGGTCTACGTTTGTCAAAACGTTTCCTGTTGCAAGGGATGAAAAATCCTTGAAGTTTAAAAGAGTTCAAGAAGTTGCAAGGAAAGATATTGAACGAGCTTTCGAAGTCCTACAAGGTCGTTGGGGAATTATACGACAACCCGCTCGTCCTTACCAAATCAACACGCTAAAAAGAATCATGTATTGTTGTATAATGTTACATAACATGATATTGGACGACGAAGGATTTGAAGTGAATATGAGAGATTTGTTCGTTAATCCAGCGCCGAATATTCAACGAGATTGGGTCGAAAAATGCGATTTACATATTAGGAAGTCAAAAGAACTTAGAGATAGAAAAACGCACATCGATCTTCGACAGGACCTTGTGGAGCATTTATCGAATAATCATTAGTTTATAATTTTAATTTTATGTAATGTATAATCTTATGTAATGTTTTATTTCTATGTAATGCTTTTTTTTAATTTAATGTAATGTTTTTTATTTTAATGAATTAAATTTTAGTTATATTGGGTATTTTTTTAATTAAGTAAATTAAAAAAAAAATTGCCCGACGGCACCAGAAAAGTGATGCCAACGGATGCCCCAGCAAATGTGGTGTCGTTCAGTTTCTGGTGCCGTTCAGCATTTTGCTGACGTGGCATCACTTTTTGAGAACGGCACGAGCCGAACGGCACCACTGTTCCCACCGCTCTTAACCAAGACAAGAGCCAAGAGCCCAAAACTTGACCTATACGTTGGGTGCAGACAAGCCAAGAGCCCAGGACTCAAGTCACTTGTTTATGAGTAACCAACTAACCATACATGAGTGATTTGGGCGAACCATTCTCTTTATGAGTAACCATACATCAGTGAAGGTCCCTCGATTAGGCCAACTTCAACGTAGCCCCAGTTACACATCTAAAGATATTTGATCATTAGGAATTTACTAACTAGACTCGGAATTAGTGTGCCCCAAAGTATAGGTCAAGTTCCAGTATGGCCTGAAAGATGGCTCAGGTTAAAAAAGGTTCAATATGCTAAGGCTAAACGTAGTGGTGACCGCAGAGGACACCGCCACGTCAGCGCCAACTCAGCTTTCTCTCTCCTAGACCACACAATGACCAAACACCCGTAGTGGTGACCGCACATGCGACCGAACAAATTTTTTAAAAAAAAACATTACATTAATAATTAAACATTACAAATTAAAATACGGAAATAAAAATACACGGAAGAAAAGACGGAAAAAAATTACAGAAGATAAAAAATTACAGTAAATTAGTGTGCATTTGTTCGATGTCAAATGTGTTCCACTAGATCGGCTTTAAGACTAAGATGAGTTTCTTCGTCATGTATTTCTCTGATGACTCGTAGCCTATCTTGTGTTGATCTTACTGGATCATCTTCACGATGTTTTTCTTCCGGATAATATTTGCCAGAGATAGCCTTTTTTTATTTTGGCGAATCATATTATGTAATATGATGCAAGTGCACATCAAATGCGTAATCCTTTTAAGACTCCTAGACCGTACATGAGTTCTTACGATAACCCATTTTTACATCACGACACAGCGCTTCTTATATCTATTCGCGTCACATCAATTGACCCTGGCAGCGAAATAACTTCATATGCACAGAAAAACCCCATTCTGGATATATCCCGTCAGTAAGATAATATCCCCATTTATAAGTCACGTCGTTAGCCACGAATGGAACCTCTGGTGCTTTTCCTACTTTAAGATCATTTAAAACAGGGGATTGACGTAAAACGTTAACGTCATTGTTCGAACCTGCAACACCAAAGAAGGCGTGCCAAATCCATAAATCTTGTGAGGCAACCGCTTCTAACAAAATGAATGGCTCTGACCCGGAATCACCCCTACTGAATTGAGCACGATATGCTTGTGGACATTGAGCCCACGACCATTTTGTACAGTCTATGCTGCCTATCATACCAGGAAACCCATGTTTGTTCTCGTGAAAAGCGTAGAGTTTTTCGACGTCAGTTTGCGTAGGCCTTCGCAAATACTCCTCGCCATATAACTCTATAACCCCGTTACAGAAATGCATCAAACAATCACGAGAAGTTTTTTCACCGATTTGTAAATATTCGTCTAGAGAATCTGGAACGGCAGCGTATGCTAGTTGGCGAATCGCGGAGGTACACTTCACTAAAGCAGAGATGCCAGCTTTTCCAACAGCATCACACCCTTCTTGAAAATAAGGGCAGTTAGCAGACAAATCTCGAACAATGCGGGTGAACAGCGACCGGTTCATTCAGAATCGTTTACGAAATAAATAGGCGTTGTAAAATTGTTTTTTAGCAAAGTAAGCTAGCACTAGAAGGTCATGAGCACCGTAACGATCTCTAACCATATGGCTTCGTTGGTATTTTTGGATTGTAGGAGTAGATGCTTGAATAACCAAAGCAGCGTCTATTAAAAAACCGGAGAGTAAACTATTCACTTCCGTTTCATCATCCGTATCATCGAAAAATAAACACTCGGAATTAATTTGAGACATAATGTTTGTAGTGTGTGTTTTTGATAAAAAGTGTATATGTGTGTGAAAATAGGAAAGAAGATGTTGGGTTTTATAGAAAATAAAGGGGTTAAAATTTTATTTTTTTTATATCAAACAGCTAGAAAAGTAAAAAATGAGTATGATTTTGTTTGATTTACTTGGTCTTCTGCACGACCGAAAGATTGCAAAGGTTGATGGGGGACGCGTCTATTTTGGTCTTCGTAGTGGAGGGAACGCGTCTGTTAAGTGTCACATGGGACGACCGACCGAGGTCGACCGTCCCATTACATTCAGTAACTTAATTGGTTTATAGGATCGCAAACAATAAAATTTGTTAAAAATTGGTTTAGGATACAAGAAAAAACTCGGGTATAATATACAAAGTTCTTGAACATGCCATAATGCACATGCGAATAATTTAGATCGCTTATTGGGTCGCATGGGCCATATTGATGGTAACATTTATACGTCTTCGTATGCACGCCCCCTTTATTAAATAAACATCTGTCAACGTACCGATTTGGTTCCATCATCATTACGACTTATGTCTGTTTGGTCCATATTTATGACAATAAAATGAATACGTGTTTACATCGATATATTTAAACCTTACAAACAAATGACTATATATACGTGTTATGTATCAATCACCGGATCCATGTAACAACAAGAAGGTGGGATGTTGCCCCTTACGAAAACGATTTTGCTTATAATCAATATGTTTTTTTTGACAAGAAGAAACAAAATTAGCATGTAGTATTGTCATGCTTCGCCTTTTTTGCAAGATTAGCCACAAATATTGTGATTCATTGCAATATTTTGGTATTTACCAACAGGATGTGTGCCCATATTATGTTTTTTTTTTTCTTTCACATCTCAAAATAAGTGTTTACCTAGCTTACTATTTTAGTTTTATTGGTGTTTTTAGTGTCATCAACTATTTTTTTATTTTACTAGAGATTGATGTGATTTTATATTAAGCTCGGATACGAGTAAAAAAAGTATCAAGTACACACTCGTTTGATATATTTTCGACCATGACAAAGACGTAGGGGTTCCACATCTGTTTATTAACATATGATTGGTCTCATTTGACATCAATGAAAAACACAGAATACTCCTTGTTTTGTTCTGTCTTTTGTGCGTGAAAACAAAGTGTTTTGATTGTCTTATCCAAATAGAGATTTCGTATAACCTAGGCGCTAAGAGTCGAAATACTTAAGTTGAAAAGTGAATTATACACCATTAAGTCAAATGTCTAGAATTATCATCACACCTTGACTCTATTTCCTTACAAGCTTGTCCTAAAACAAATGTTGTTTTTTAAGAATTGCAACAAATCAAAACAATTTTACAATACACACAATATTTGTTAGATTTAAGTTCATTACCTCTCCTCTATTTGTTGACATTTAACACTAAAATCTCTCTCTTTCTTAAAATTATATGTCATTGTCAGAATAGACACTTATCTGAGGATAGAACTCAGAGGGGATTGAATATGATACACGGTGTCTGCACAAACATTTTCCTAGCAACCACAACTCTTCGTATGATACAAGACTTTGAAAAGTCAAGATCTAGATGTCCCAAAAAATTTCTTATCTTTTGATATACATATGATGAAGTGGTCTAATTTGGATATCATTTGTTGCACCTGCCCCATTAAATAAGCCCCGATATAAAGCCACCATCTGTTTAATTCAAAACTAACATTTCGTAAATAAAAAAAATCGTAGAATGAGAAGTAAGTATAAGTTAACAATACATTAGATGTATCGACTTTATTTAGAAGAATCTATAATCTTTTAGATATATCATAATATTTATTCTAGCTAAAATTAAACACATATACATATATTACTCCGTAGATGCATTTCATTAAGTTAGTCGAGTACTATATATATTTTTCGTCCTCTCTGAGTTATATTTTGTTGTTAATACTATTTTGCATTGTTTTCAGTACAAAATCAATTTCAAAACTAATTTAAATACATCAAAATAAATAAATAAAGATGTATATAATTCAAATCAATACATCTCAAATATTTAATTATAGTTATTTATAGTTTTCTACTCATTTCATCCATACTCACAAGACGTATACATTTTTACTTCTTTAGACCAACTTATACGACAAATTGATAAATCAACGGATCAACCAATATTCCCTTCACAAAAAGGTTAAATTGCAGTCTATACCAAGAATTAATTATATAGATATAATATATTTTCAGAATAAAGCAAATTGCAAAACTCGTCCTTATGGTTTAACGAAATCGCAGATATAGTCAAATTTTTCCGAAAATGCAAGTGTAGTCCTTGCGAAAAACTTTGCTGACCATTTTTGCACTTTTAAAGTTTTAAATTTCTCATTCAAACGACTATAATTGCACAACAAAGTTCCACATAAGGACTAAGCCTGCACTTTCGAAAACATTAGACTATACCTGCGCTTTCATCAAACCAAAGGGACGGTTTTTGCAATTTACTCTTCAGAATATATACCATAGCTAATTTTACATATTTGCTTGTCAAAAAGTTTTTATAAAAACACACAACAACCAACTACCATAAACAACCACTCAAAAACCATATCGTTTCACCTTCTTCCCCATATATCTTTTCACACACTCACTGTGTGTACTCACAAATTATCATAACACGAAAAAGAACTCGATATGCGTCGATTCGATATCAGTCTTCTCGTCATATTCGTAACACTTGTGTACATATTCCAATCTTGTTCATCTCTAACGGTTAGTTAACTAACTCCAACTTCTTTTCCTTTTCCATATTGTTTAACTGTTTATTTTTCTTGCAAAATGTTGATAACCGGCATGCCGTCTTTAAATTTCTGAAATTTTTGAGGGCGTTGAGCGTAAATCTAAATTATGAAAGAACATTCCCAACGTCGCCACCCCGTCCCACGCTCAAGACGCCCAAGCCGGCAATAACTGATTAAATAACAGTAGTTAATATGTTTTTTTTTACTGTGACAGATCGCGAAAAACATTGCTCCCACAAAGTAACCAACAAATGCGACTCCGGTTTACGTTGCGGAACATGTCCAGCGAGTGGCAATACACGTCCAAGATGCACTCGAGTAAAACCCATTAGTCCCTAACATCTAAGTGTGTCTGTTTTACTTCAGTGTTATACGTTACAGTTGGTGTGTGTGGTATTGTAAAAAATGATTTTTGATGGTGTGGTTTTAAAATTATTGATGTGCTTTTTTTGGAACCAGGTGAATGGGTTGCCTTTTCTAACAGGTATACGTTGGCTCACTGACTCATAATTCATTTGCGGTATCAGGTACGAAGTCACCTACTGGGGAGCCTGTTATTCAGGTCCGGCTAATCAAAGAAGATGATTTTACTTCTCAACTCCAATTATGTAACTTCTGATATGATAGTTCTATTCCTCAATGGTACCCACCTGTGTTTAGAATTTTTCTCGGTTTCAAGTCCCGCTTGAATAAAGGCGAGCCAAAAAGTTATGGCGCGCCGCAAAATTTTGATGCATTTTTTTAAAAAACTGCACTACAAATCTTGTTGTTAGGGGGAAAATGACGAGTAATAGGATTTACTAATTAGTAGATTTTACATATTGCTAGGGGGCACATGCCATCTGCCCCCTTTCCGCCCATAGCTGAAGACATGAAGATATATTTAGTTGTGTATATTTTAACACTTAGATAGTTTCTTAAAAAAAAAAATTGGTTTTAAATAATATCTGCGTACAGGTCACTTTTGATAATTGTTGAACACAAAAAGTTGGGCGAATCCTTGATTATTCCGATTAAGGGTAATAACGATCTATTAGCTCCAGTTCCTGTACCAATTGAGTCTTGAATGTATGAGACCTGCGCACTAAGTGAACAAAGCACCGTTAGGCTTACCGTGGATTGTCTCCCACGATTTATCCTCCGTCGCGTGAGAGTAAGTAATCGGTTTTAGGTTTTTAGTGAGAAAGTTAGGGTTGTGAGAGCGTACCTAAGAATAGATCCTAGGGTGACACCTTATATTCAAACCAAACCCTAATATGCTTCTCCCATTATTAGGTGAAATACCCAATAGCCTCCACCGTTTTATTTTAAGAACTAGTGGGCCCCTCTCCTGAACGTAACACGTTCAGAAAGGATGTTATAAATACCAGTCGCGCGTTGCGCCCAGTATGGACCTCATGGCCTAAATCCAATCTGTCGAGATTGCCCATATGTTTTATGGCTTCCCTAGTCAGAATCGTTAGGGCCTTGGAAGTCTGTATTGGTGTCCGCTATGGCCCATTCGTCATGTGGTCCCAAGGTATACAATAGTATTCGGGGTCCGGGTTCATAACC
This sequence comes from Tanacetum coccineum, assembly GCA_026074375.1. NCBI lineage: Eukaryota > Viridiplantae > Streptophyta > Magnoliopsida > Asterales > Asteraceae > Tanacetum > Tanacetum coccineum. The sequence goes on from BQNB010016177.1 coordinate 15,759, forward strand.
CGTTGACCTTAGACTAAACGTCATCATGACCCCCCAGTCTAGTATGCGCTCTGGTAAGACAACCGCGGATGCTAGACTACAAAATAGTGTGGCAAAATTCCTAAAGCTATCGAGGAAGAATCAAGAAATAGTCCCGCCCAAAACAATGATCAGTCAAAATAAATTGCAAGAAGCCGCTCGTAATTCGTGAGAGGGTAACTAGAACAAACACAGCTCATAGATGTACCCTACCACACGATGTAGACAAGTGGGGACACGTGTTCCTCATCGAATCGTTGTAGTAAAACAACATTGCCCTATATAAAGTATAGCCTTATTTTTACTGTTATTGCACAGTAAAAAGAAAACTCTTCCCCACCATTTGATAAAGCGTACCATTAATCACAAAGAGCAGATATACATGTAATAATCGCGTAAGCTCACACCCAAACCCTTGCTTACTCACAAATCATGGTGTGTTTGCAACTTTCTGATTTTACATCGAAAAAACCAGATAGGAACTTCGTGCGATCACATCTAGACAGTAATACATCCCACCGCACTGCAAACCCGGTAGTGCCGGCTTCGAAGCGAGTATAGCGGATTTCCCGGCGGAAGGTGGGGGTATACACACGTTTCTTTGAGTTTGCCAATCACGTGTGCCCCTTTCGTTATTTATTGCAACATCTTAACCAACTATCGTCTCCATATTTCTCCAATTGCACTGCAATAGGTGCGGACAAAGATATCCAATTTCGAGTTAATTGCCGGCCTCTTGCCAATAATCCCACATTCCAACATTTGTTCCGCTGCCTGTATTTTACCATACCCTGCATTGGTCAAACGGGGGTATCATTTTCCAATCGCGCCGGCGTTTGCATTGTGCTACAGCCGAAAAATTTGATGCGCTGAGGCTTTGGAGGGAGATGTTCTTCTTGGTAGATGATATGGTTGGTTCCTTGGAAGCTTCGCCTTCTATAACTCAGGTGTTATCTGCCGAGGGATGAGCGTCACCCCGTTTTCGTATAGTAGTTGAGGAGCTCGAACTTATAAATGCAAAGAACCGTATTCCCAACACAACGCATACTCGGAGGCTTCAAATGCCACAAGTGCATTGAGCCGTAATTATTTCAAATGAGCCCGAGAAGTGCCCAACGTTTTAATAGGCAGAGACGGTCGGGAGTGGTGCTGTCCTTACTTCTCCCCTTTAGTTAGTGAAGCACTCTTCCATGAATTAAGCTTCTGTAACCCAATAGTTTTGTGTTTTCTCTTTGTGTGACTCATGAGATGGAGTAAGTATCAGCGAGGTCCATTTGAGTAAGCCCAAGCAGGTGACTGAAGGCTCAGGTGCGCCCTTTAAGAGATGGGAGGAGCCGTTGTTGGTAACAATTAAACAGCCGGGCGCACAATGGATCTCGTGCTGGAGTCAACCGGAATTGAGAGAACTCGATGTGTTAGCACCCCACACCTCTGCGCAGTGTCCAAGTGTAACTGTGGAGCCCCCCATCCAGAACGCAAAAGCATTGCTCATCAGAAGATGCAGTGTCGCAGAAGTGGATTCCAGGGTTGAAACGCAAGAGGGCTACGGTGATTAAGCGTCTGGCCCGCAAAGAGGGTGTCTCCATCCTCAGTCTAGGTTTGAGTACATCGACTGAGGAGGAATCCTCGGATGCGTCCCCCACGCTTGCTGCCAAAGAAGGAGACCGAGAACCCCTCCCTCCCAAGTAAGTAAATTTGAGATTTTCCATTCCGTCCATTAATAGTAATGGATTAAACGTAATCACAATAACGTAATGTTTAATCCTCTTTAACAATTGAATGTTTGCACGTTCAGCATCGAGGCATACTATGATTCCTCTGCGCCGGTTACACATCGGCACCGTCCCCAACCCGACTGGTCCCAAGGCCTTCGATGGTATGCCAGTGAATCAGCTTGTAGAGGTAGTATAACGGTACAGCGCAGCAAGCCGCGCACGTGGCGCAGCTGAAGACGAGTTATGCAATGAACGCAGTCACAGTATACAGAAAGAATGAGGTAGAGTCCTCTGCTAAAGGCTACTAGTAGGTAGAAGCGTAGGCCGAGGCAGAGTGCTTTCGAGGTCTTATGCACAGCACCATGACCGAGGAGACAATTGGCAACTGCTTTCAAGGTCCGAAAGCAAGACTCTGCGATGCTACTGAATACAAGGCGAGTTGTCACTGGGCTGTTGAAGTATTTGTAGGGGGGTACAAAACAATCCTTTCACGCATGGCGCGATGAATTTTCCGCCACAAAGTGGAGGGTCTGTTGGAAAGCAGGAGGATAAGTACGCTACTCAATATCGAGTACGACGAGGAGCTGTACCCCCACATGTTGTACACGATTGTCTGAGCGCAGGTTCACATTAAGCCATGGTTTGCGCCACGCTGCCATACACCTTGGAATCGCAGGAGGCGTCATGCAGTCATTGGGATGTCTGAAGTGTGCCTTGGGCTCGTGGAAAGCAGAAGCGTTGAAGAACTGCATAGAAAGAAGCAGCTGACAGTGCCTGCCGCACAGAGTACCTGGTATATACAAAAAGCATATGAGGAGCTTTTTGCTGCTATTGAAATGAGCGATGAAACAGTAAGAGGCTCCTCATATCGCCAAACAGGCTGGAGCGTGACCATGATTACCCCATTAGTTGAATAATAACAGGGTATAACCTTAGATTTTTAGGGTTCTAGGCATCCACCGAGGCGCTGAGGCCCAGCCTGATTACTTTCAAAGTCTGGACGTTGCGCAACCTACAGGTACCTATCTTTGCCACGTTCCCTCGTGACATCCTGAATCCATACGCACTTGAAAGGAGTCCCGTTGAAGGAGTCCTTTGGAGCCCACGCCATAAGGTGCTGTCGCGCGAAGAATAAGGGGTAAGGGTAAGGCTAACTATGTGGTGTTGGTTCTGCTCACCTCCCCCGTTCGGACTGAGTTTACCATTTAGCGGTTGCGACTGTGTCACCTAAGGATAGTGCGAGCTCCTGGGAACATGAGGAGGGCTGGGGAGCGGCCTACCAAGTTGTAGGAAACCCGAGCCAAAGCTTGTCACAGCAACTAGGTTGTTCCTTCCTTGTGTACTTGTCGTTTATTTTCGTGTATAACTAGTAAACTTTGATTAAGTGAACTCTGGTTTCTTTAGTGTAAAAGCTAACTCACTTTTGGACCCATTAGTACGTTCGAATGTTATTGTTTCTTATTCGCAATTGTTACGCGCACAATATTATTATAAAAAGTTGACAAAATGTTTGTGCATGATTAGATGGCCTTTGCATGAAAGCATGTTTTATATGTATGCCATTTTTCAAATTGTTGTTACCACAGTCATTTACAAAGTTCATGACAAAGCAAAAAAATCGAGTATGAAAAAAAGAATGGGAGTTTGACATTACAATTGACATGCGGCGTACCGCTAATACATATCAAGAAGGATTCAAAAGTTTTGACTCCCTACTTTGTAAACGTGCACCGTCTGCGAGCTGCTGCGCCAATACCATCGTGGAATCCGCAATAAACAATACGTCCAACGTCTTGAGAGAAAAGGTGTTTAACACGTGGACACGTCACTCACCTATGTTGATGGGTTTGCAACCCTCTTACTCAACTAGTCAATTAGTAGGTTTACTCATCCTTTTTCCATCCGTGGGTTATTAGGTGAATTTTTGCAACTCCGCGTAGGGCACAGAATAATGTAACAACAGTATTGAGACATAATAGAGACTCACATAAGCTGTAAAGTGAAGTGCGCCGGCGAGTTAGCTATAAACCCGACGTTTATTAATACTTTGCAGAAATAAGAAAAACAAAAACATGTGTCCTAAAAAGAAAATTAACGCATATACCCATAAGCACTTCACAAAATATAGCATTTCTTGAATTGCAGATATTCCACGTGTCGGGAACACACGCCATGCCATGTCGCGCAGCTTGTAGCTCCTAATTCTCAAGTCTTTCCGTAACCTCGTAGGGTCCTCCCACTTTTTGGTTCCAGCTTTCCTGTGTCTTCCCGTGACTCGCGTCATTAGCACGATACACGAAGTCCCCTGGTCTAAATGATACTCTCGAACTTTTATGCGTCGTAAGTATCCCTACATTTTAAACTTCGCTTTCTCCTCACGAATGGCGTGGCTATGAATCGCGCCAATCCTCCAAATGACTAAAACAATACGTCGCTCGTCTCATGTGTGAATATACCTCCGCGGTACGAATATTATGCATTCCATTTCGTCTGGTAAACGGCTTCCGTCGCCATAGACAAGGGAGAAGGGGGTGTCCCCTGTGCAAAATTTTATTGTTGTGCCTGTGCCCACAAGACATGTGATAACACCTCTACCCACCTGCCTTTGTGTCTATCCAGAGCGCGTCATGTGTGATTCCTTCTCCTAGACTTCGATTTGTCTCGCTCAACAAACCATTGGTCTGTGGATGTTTAACACACGAGCGCAAAACCTGTGTAATGCTAATCTCGAGCACCATCTTGAACGAGGTTAACACAGAATTGTTTTCCGTTGTTCCGAAACTATTTCGCAGGTAATCCAAAACGGCAACACAATGTTATCCAGAAAAATCTTTTACCTGATTCCCTGTGATTGTGGCAGACCGCTTTCGCCTTCAATCCATTTGGTGAAGTAGTCTATGGCCACGTATTAAGGAATTTCAATCCTCACCCGCTGCAGCTGGAAGGGGCCAGCGATGTCGATACGCCCACTTTTTGAATGGCCATGGTGATGTGATAGGTCTATCTTCTGTTGTGTTGGCGCGGATTGGTCTATGACATTGGCAATCCTTACATTACATGATCAAAAGTCGACGCGCGTCTGCATCGGGCATGTAGTAGGCCATATACCCAGACCGTAAGGCTTTTGCCACACCACAGAAAACGTTTCCAAGTACATACTAGCATGTAACCCTCGTGATTTCGCGGATCACATAGTCTGCCTGAAAAGGCTCCAACGCACCGGACCATTCTTATAGGAACAACGTCGTTAAAGGACACCCTCCTCGAAGATTCGAATCTCTGCGCGGATAATACGAGCGTATGTCGCCGGGCATCCTTTTGTTCAAGAGGGAGCGTGCTCCGCTTATTATAATTCCACGATGGTGTCACCCACGTGGGATCCTCTACTTCATCACCGAGTAGAATATCTCCATCTCCGAGACTCGATTTGTTCTTCAAGATTTACGACCCAAAACCTGCTTTAATATTTTTTTTGCGCGAAGCTTAGTGATGGCTGATCTTACTTAAGGCAATCCGCTGAATCTTGTTGTCACCCCTAGGAAACTTGCCGAATGGTGAATCATCCAAGCCCAGGATTAATCGACATGGTCTTGTCGAGGTATTTTAACCAGTTATCTTCTTATAGGCACGTATTCACCCAACACATGGATGGCTACTACACGGTATCCACATTAGCTTTCTAGTGTCTACGTACACCCATTCGAGCTGCAATGCGTATCCCGCAAAATTCTTCGAATTCCGCCTCGTTGTTCGTTTGGCTGTGAATACAAAACACGCAGTGCGTACTTACTTCCATTACCTTCCGGTTGTGAGGAAAAAGCACAGCGGCCGACCCGTCCACGCATGAAGAAATCCATCCGTGAATAAGATCCATGTGAACTGTGAGGTAGACTTCGCTCTGGGGGAGGAGCAATATCGGTTTACTTGTTTTTCGATGGAGAAAAAATCCCCAATATCTGTCACTTTCCTTGCGGTCCTTGGTCCTATAATATATGTAATGCTCCCCCAGCTGACGCTCCACTTTTGCAATGCGCCCCGACGCCTACAGTATGTGAAATAACTTTTTCGATGGGTATTAATCTGGTTATTACCGCAACTGGTTGCCTCTTGGAAAAATACCTACTCAATCCTTTAGGCGCAAATACTAACGCCAGGATCAGCTCTCCATCGCGCTATATTTGAACCTCCGTTTCACTTTGTAGTGCTTTACTTACTAATTTATACCGGTGTTTGTACGGATCCCTATCTGTAAGTAGCACAGCCTAATTGCGCCAGCGTCGCAGAGAGGTACAAATCAACTCCTCCCCCCTGGTCGGGGGTGCAACTAGCGTGGGAAGTGCTGCAATATGCTGCTTTGACTGCGTGAAAGCTTCTTCTGCTTCCGTTGTCCAACGTAAGTTCTCCCTTCTTCGCACAACTTCATGGATGTTTTGAACAAAGGGAGTGAACCTTTCCTGCTGACTTTGGATAGGAATCAATTCAAACCATTCTAACTACCCATTTAACGACGGACTTCATTTCATCTGCTCGGAAGGAAAGTTGGATGACCGCTTTGGTTTTTGTCTGGACACGTCTTTTTGCCGACCGTTCCTATACAAGTACCGATGAACATGCCTTCTTGTAGCACCAAAAGTGCACTTTTTAGGATTTAGCTTCAAATGAATTTGTCCGCAGTGCTCTGAAAGTTTCTACAAATGTCGCTCACCACTCGTCTCGGTTGGCACTTTAACACAAGACAACGACATATACTTCCAGTTAGTCTGCCCACTTGTCCCACGAACGCGTAATCTACCAGCGTTGTAGTGGCACCCGCATTCTTTAGGCCAAAAAGGCATCTTGTATATCCAAAAGACACCTGACTTGTGTGAAAGGCAGTTTCTTTTCCTCTTCATCATTGTCCATTTGATTTGGTGATACCTTATATGCGTCTAAAAACACTTGAAGGGGTAGCGCATAATATTCCACTTTCCAATCTTTCTAGGTTAAGGGGATAGTCAGTCTTGTGGACATGCTTTGTACTGTAGGACGGTGAAGTCCACCACATCCGCCATCTACCATCTCTCAGTTTTGACCATTAACAGGGTTGTGGAGAGACCAGTCATGGAAATAGACTTCTTCGCATGCAAACCTCACTCCACAATTTTATGTCCATCCAATCCAGAATTGCCTTAGGATCCTCTGGATGCTTTGCCCGCTTCTTTTCTGCCTCACTGGCAGAATATCCCTGTCGGCATTCACTTGTGATCAGTTATCGATCGGGGCACACAGTTCATGTTTTTTGGTTCCCATGCAAAGATATCAGTTTCGTTGCAAGATTGCACACACAAGCCGCCCTAAACCCATATCAACAAGCGACCCCCTCGCTTCGACACCTCTTGCTCACGGGTACAGACGGAGAATGAATCGACTAAACCTCAAGTTTCGTCCACTTTGGTGCTTGCAGCCTATTAGTCTGCGTTACGTCAACCTTTTACTGTGTTTGCATTCTTTAGGCGAGGTGCTATCGTTGTTGTAATGGTTACAATCCGCCTCTACGGAATTTAAGCAATCCCTTGGGCCTGTGGAGGGACCTGGCCGTCTCGCTGAGAACGCCAGTCTTCGCGATAATGCCATTGTATTGGTGATGGTTAACTGATCACCATAAATTCATCCAGGCTGTCGTTGATTGCTCCTTATTGCCAACCTTAACTGGGTAATCTAGGTTCTGCCTACCAAGCCCTATCTTTTTCACCACGTGTAGCCAGTCACGACGTCGTGGCCGGGTTTAACTGACTTTTTACCTCTGCGCAAGTCTTTGGAAGCAATGTTCGTACAGTACTGACCGCAGATGCTCCTCCATCGATGTACATGCGTGGATTGTCATGACCCGCTGCATTTATCTCACATGGTAAGTGGCTTCCACCACTACGTTTTGTCTCGAAGTCCAAAGTGGGGAAGGATATGGTAAACCTCCCTGCGAAAATTTCTTGACTGACATTTTTGCTTATAGTTTTTCCTGCTGCCATGGCAGCACCATTTATATTGGTGTCCACTCCTTGTCCTCTAGGTGCATGAGCTCTTTTTTGCCTCCGCCCCTTGTTTATCTTTCCCTTCCATGATGTTCTTCACAGGTGATCCCAATCTTCCTCCTTGACCAATTTTTCCAATTAACTGGCTCGAGTTTGACACATTCATTGGTATGATGACCCTTCTGCCTATGATAACCGCAGTAATCCATTCCCCGCGCATCTGCACTTCCCGGAGTGCGCCATTGGAGGTGGTTTTGGGAACAGTTGAGCCTTCTGTTGCGCGTAACTCCCTTTGGGGTCATTGTCAGTCGTGACTTGTCGTTCCGCCGCCGCCCACCCTCTTACTGCGGTATGTTTGTTGTTGCGACTGCTACTCTGGTCGTTGGATTGTCTCCCTCTGGAGTGTTCCTGTTACCTGTTTGTGAGTAGCCTTTCCTGCTGTCCCGCGGCGCGGCTTCCCCTTGAATGAAGGACCTTGTACTTTTCATCCAATTCATCAAAGGTTTAGGGAACCCTTTACATTCACCTTTTTGATAAGTTCTGGTTATTATTCCCATCATACACCTTGAGATCCTTGAGAATTTCGTGCACGCCTTGACGTTGTATGCAGTTCGTTCCTTATAGCCGCTCCATGTAGACGCATTTGTAACACCCCTTGTGCGCAGTTTGTAACCCTGTCAAGTAAATCACCAGGGTCTTGGCACACTTCTCCTTGAGTAAAATTTTAAGCGAATGCCACCTCCCGCAACTCCTTCAAAACCATAATGCTTCTGCGTGGTAGTTCTGGCCGGGAAAAAAAAAAAATGAACCAGTTCGCCGTTATCTACTAATGTGGAATTGAACATGTGTCACACACAGTTTGAGGCCAGTTCTCTTCAATTGTTGGGCCGTACGATTCGAAGATTTTTAGATGGTCATCAGGATCACCTGCCCATCATAAAGTTTTCACAGTTAGCGCATGCGCCTCTCTTATCCACCTCGAAGAAATCACTAATGACCCTGCGCAAAGGCGTCGACCTTTTGGACGACGACCATGAGAAGAGACATTTCTTCCGGTCTTCACGGTATCACGTTCTTCGATTTCCAGTGTCCCTTTTGCTGCGTCCTCTGTTGTCCGAGCGGTTCTTCTGAGGACACGCTATACACCTCTTCTTGCGGCGCTAGCTCCGACTGTCTCCTCGGAGTCCGAACTTGGAGGACTTTCACTCGAGGAGCGCCTTTGTCCAAGCCTGCTGTGAACATCGCGATTGCCCAGCCTATCGTGAACGCTGACGCGCCAGTCATTGTTTTCATGATCGCTTAAGTTCTGCAGGTTAGCTGTTTGAGTGCCCGAAACTTGTTTTCCGATTCTACCAAATACTGGAGGTCGACGGTTATCCTCTCTGCGCCTTTCCTTTCGGTGGCGCGGTGGAGATACTTCGTCCTCCGGACCAAAGTTAAGTCGGGCCTGTAGGTTCTGGCTTGATCTCTTTTTTGTTTCCTCTTGCATGAGGGCGACCAGAGTCTCGTAGTTTTGAGATACGAAATCACTCGGCGCCAGTTCAGTCGCGACCCCTTCCAGTGTGAGGTTGTCAGCCCCTAACTCGGGGCCCTTGTTTCGAATGGGTGGGGGTGGCGGCTCGGTGCTATTCGTCCCTAGCGCCGTTTGAGGAGGGGTGGTGAAAGCAACACGCCGTAGATCTTCCGTGCTTGTAATTGTGGCGGTTGGCTGGGTTGTCCCCAGGGATGGTCCCGTCGCAGGGAAGACCAGATCATGCGGCGCATTGGTGCTTCCAGAGGCCTGCTTAGAGACTTGCCTAGAGGCTTGGTCGCTCTGCTTCTTTGCCTGCGGAGTCCGCTGGGTAAAGTTTCCTTGCTTTGTCATTCTAGATTTTGGCAGTGTTCTTAGTGTCTGGTCCCACGGATGGCGCCAATCTGTTGATACAAAAGTTGGGCGATCCTTGATTAGATCCGGATTAAGGGCAATACGGATCTATTAGGCTCCAGTTCCTGTACCAATTGAGTCTTGATGTATGAGACCTGCGCACTAAGGAAACAAAGCACCGTTAGGCTTACCGTGGGATTGTCTCCCACGATTATCCTCCGGCGTGAGAGTAAGTAATCGGTTTTAGGGTTTTAGTAGAAAGTTAGGGTTGTGAGAGCATACCTTCGATGAGAGCCTAGGTGCCCCTTATATTCTAACCAAACCCTAATGGGCTTCGTCCCATTAATTAGGTGAATAACCAAGAGGCCCCACCGTTTATTTTAATAACTAGTGGGCCCCTCTCCTGAACGTAACTCGTTCGTAACGGATGTTATAAATACCTGCGCGCGTGTGCGCCAGTTGGACCTCATGGGCCTAAATCCTTGTCGTGATAGCCCATATGTTATGGGCTTCCCCGTAGGCAGTATCGTTTGGGCCTTGGAAGTCTGTATTGGTGTCGCTATGGCCCATTCGTCATGGGTCCAGGTATAAATAGTATTCGTGGGTCGGGTTCATGACCCGATGTTAGACTATACGTCATCAATAATAGTTCTGCAAGATAAAATAGAAAGTTGGGGCATTCTTTTGAAAATGTGGTTTGTGAAGGCAAAATCTGTTTTGAAAACGCAATCACAATTACCGCCTTAATATCATAGAAATCTGCTTTTCAAAAAAAATATATGTATATCATAGGAATCTATGATTCATAAACTTAGATGAAAACTTTTGTTCCAAAAAAGTGTTCACATGTATAATGATATTGGATTTTCGATAATATACGGCAAATACAAGCTCTTAGTTAACCGAATTCAATTTCACTTATTTTTGCTAAGCACATGATTTGAAATATGTACAGCTAATACATATCTGCTTTTGGAAGTGGTTAACTTCTTTAGGATTAAATATCATATGAAGGCAATTTTTTGGGCAGACAAGTGAGTATGTGCCAAAATACAAGTTTTTATGGTAACTTTTGGCAGATGCCATGACATAACTTTATCATGTGGTTGTTGAAAGTGTGCTAGTGAAACTTTTGATGGTGCTGTTATGCTGTTTTTTTCAATGATTTTCGTGTGGGGTATAAATTAATTTACTAATGAATGTTTTGATTGTTAGCTTAGTGTTTAAGCATCTAATCTCTGTGCCATATTCCGTTTGTCTGCGTTATGGGCTGATTAATTTAGGAAATCAATGTCTGTTATACCAAACGCAGAAAAGTAGTATTGGTTTTAATAAAGAAAATGACATTGTTCCATGCTAATATAGTATTTAAAGAGAAAATGTTGCGAAAACAAATGAATTATTAGAAAGTTTTGTTCAGTTCACTCGCAACTTTAAGTACGTAGATATGACTGAAGTATATGTAGTTAGGTACTTAGGTTTACTTACACTAATTTGGCGTAAATGATGTCCTATATTAGAATTTGTTAATCTTGACAGAAAGATTTTAGGTTTATGATAAATCAGGAATTCTGAATGACTACTATGCCATTCGCTTTAATCGGTCTGTCTTTATTAGTCACTTTGGTCATGTTATATAGGTACATTATTTGATTGCATAATTGAATAGTCTTTTTCGATGTTCTATAACTGAGAGGCTTAAAACAAAAACAATTCAATAATTCAATGCCTTCATGTGCAATTTTCCCTTATTTAAATGAGTAAAAGAAAAAGTTGATATTGCTATATTGGTTTTAGTATGTGGTTTTTGATCACAAATGCAAAAGTTAAAGTCATGATAAACCATCTCTTGTTTAATGCACAATATTCCTATTCCCCTGTACATCATTTGTTATATACATTTTGCTGGCTTTTATCTTGACTTGTTTTTATATCTAAGTGAAAACTGTAATATAAAAGTAAGAAACAGAACAAACTGAAATTCCTTTAACAATGATCCCTTTTTATTTTATAACTAGAATGGTGTTCGAGGGCTCATGTTGGATATGTACGACTTCAACAACGATATTTGGTTATGCCATTCCTTTGGCGGACAATGCTACAATATCACAGCATATGTAAGCCAGAAGCTAGTTCAAAGCAAATCCAAAAGAATTTTGCAATTTTGTAATGTATGATACATATCATTTACAGTAATAATTTGTGTTTTGGATTTGTAGCAACCGGCTATTAATGTGCTACGCGAGATTGAAAAGTTTCTGCAAGCAAATCCATCAGAAATCATCACCATTTTCATTGAGGATTATGTCAAATCCTCAAATGGTTTAACAAAGGTTTTTGATGCAGCTGGACTCAGAAAATACATGTTTCCTGTGAGCCGGATGCCTAAAAATGGTGGAGACTGGCCTACTATAACAGACATGGTTAAGCAGAACCAACGGTTAATAGTCTTCACCTCAAAAAAATCAAAAGAGGCATCTGAAGGGATCGCTTATGAGTGGTCATACATTGTGGAAAATCAATGTAAGTTTGGCTCAGTTAATGCAAAAATGTTTGGCTTTTTTTAGCAGTTTTAACGCTCTAAATTGAAATCTCAGATGGAAATGAGGGGCAGGTTGCGGGTTCTTGTCCAAGTAGGTCTGAATCATCTCCAATGAACACAACATCGCGGTCATTGGTTCTTCAAAACTACTTCTCAACTAATCCCAATGTCACTGGAGCTTGTATTGATAATTCTGCTCCTATTATCTCTATGACGAACACGTGCCAGATAGCAGCAGGAAACCGTTGGCCAAATTATATTGCAGTTGACTTTTATCAGGTACAGTGTACATTTTGACTTTTGAGGTCAAACTCGAGTTTGGAGATTAACAGAGTTTCTTTTGATGCAGAGGAGTGATGGTGGAGGAGCACCCGAAGCTGTTGATGAAGCCAATGGTCATTTGACATGTGGATGTCTTAACATTGCTTACTGTGGGCCGGTATGTTTTATTTTGCCAATGAGTTGTTATCATATTTATGATAGTATCGGATAAGAATGTTGAATGAGCATATGGATGTGCAGGTAAATGGGACATGTAACACACCCGTGCTTTCACCTCCACCACCAGCACAAGTATCACCTAGTGGTTCTGATCGATCGAGCATGGGTTTCTCGATTCATAAGGCGGTTAAACTACACGCTTTTATGGGTACATTTTTGTTCACATGGATCTTGGTATGGTTGTAAGTCATATGTCCCTTAGAGTGCATCTTGCGCCTTAAATACTTTCACACACATGTATATGTCACCCATTTGTGGCTTATGTTGTATTGAGGATACTTTACGAGTTACTGGTACTTCTACGCGAACAGAATCTGTAACTAGTACTAACTGTTGAGGCTGTTAGAAGAATGTGGCGCTGAGGTTTTTTTTCATGACATATTCAATGGTATTGGAATCAAATACCATAACAATCTAACAATTGAAAAGTAGTGCGATATTCAAAATCTCCTCATACAATAACCATTACAAAGGTTGCACTCAAAATATGACATATATTTTCTATCTCGAATCAAAGCACCAAGTTTATTACTGTAGATGAAGTAAAATAAACAAGTTAAACTTGTGAGGTAACTTATTATCACTTATCAGTTTGTTCAACATTATTTGTGTCAAATTTAAAGAACTTGGACATCTAAGACGCAATCATGCACTTGATCACTTGTAAAGGATCTTCCGAATCTGCATAAGATAAGAAAAAACAGATCAGTTATGATTATATCCCTAAACAGGAATTACTACTAATCAAGAAAAATTGACCCTGTTAGTTTCTTAAACGAACTTCGCTAAATAGCAAGAAGGCCCCGTGTCATTTACATGACACGGGCAAAACTAGACTCTTATTATGGAACAGACTTCAATATCTAAAATGTACTGAAATCTATACCGTGGGAAGCTTATTGCGATAAATAACATCCAATCGGGTATCAAGGGTGTTCTCGAAAACAATCTTTCCATCTTGAGAAGCTAGCACGACCCCGCCAGAGCTTTCAAATCATGACGTAATAAACGTTATTCAACAAATATGATTCTTGAACATATTCATCTACACTCATATGTAGTTTTCAGAATAGTTATATCGTTTTAAAGTATAACAAAAGAGTAATAATTACCAAGAAGGACGATTAGGGTCTTTGTTACTTGGAGGAGGCGGGAGAAACACATTTCTGTCTATATTGATTTTTGGAACAGACAATTTTGATTTCGTAACATATGATCTTTTTGCTTCCTCTATAACGGATTCAACAAGCGTAAGGTCAATCTCTCTACACCTCAGCACCACTGATGGCTCATTCAACTTTAGTAGACTCTGCAAGTTCAAAACACTTGGATAATTTACGCCATTAGTTAACATTTGAGATGATTTAAAAAAAATATCTATAAACGTACCTGAACAATCAAGCTCTGGATAAGATCTTTATACGTTTTTCTGTTACTAGAAACGTTAAGAAGCTCCTTTCTAGCAGCATCTTTCATGGCAACCACAACGTCGTCTTGTGCTTGAAGAAATTTGATACGCGATGCATTCAATTGCATCGAGTACTCACTGTAACGAATGCATAATAAAAACTTGTCGCGTTACACAAATGAGATACACGTAACGAAATAGTTAGGAAAAATAGAAAGAATAAAGATACTATAAGTCTATAACGATTAGACGTTGAAAATGATGATAAAAGATTTCGATCAGCTTACATTTTCTTTTTAACCTCCACTTGTTTTAATTTGCGATCGTAATCTTGTTTAATTTTCTTCTTATCCCAGTCAACGATTTGCATTTTCTGAATGTTGAATTCCTGTTAACAACAAAATCGGCATTGTGTTAGATTTTAGATCATATATCTGAATACAGGATTAGCATTGTCTAATACATTATCAGAGATACATAAACGGGCATACAACCAAAAATATGATCCTTTAAGATATGATTTCGCGAAAATAAAAAGTGAAATGATGTTGAAACATAAAACAAGAACCTCTTCGGCAGAGACAGAGATCTCGTTGGCTTTCTCCTCAGCTTCTTGCCGAATGAATGCAACCATTTGTTGTATTTGTCTTGATACATCTCCATCGTTCATCTTTGCGTTTTTTTGTAATAAAAATCAGAAACAAAAATAAACCCACAAATGGTAAGCACTTTATATGAATAAACGCGCTATTTGAAATTCAGAATGGAGATGATGATGTCTGTTTTAGAAGAAATTTGGAAATAGTAATGCAAGGGAAATTATTTTGTTATTATTGTTGTGTTTCTGTTCTATGTTGAGCAAAGTTTTTGGCAAATTAATAGGGCCAAAGATCTGAACTTTTCTATTTGTGGAAGCTTGTTGTATTTGCTTTTGTTTCACTATAATTTACTGTATTACTATCAATGAGTTAACATGTACCATCTAATTTAAAGAAGTGTTAAGGGTACTTTTGTCAAATTAGATCTAATTGCAGTTTGAAATTTACTCTTACTTCCTGGTTTTAGGTTGAATTTTTCTCTCAAAATGGAGAACCAATACATAAAGTACTAGGTTTGGAACCAAGTCAGATTGTTAACCAGACTCCAACTTTATGCCATCGGTAAGTATAAGTTTTGTCTAAGCGAGTGTATGATGTGGTTTCGTTGAAGTTTAAGCCAAACCACACCGCTACTGAACTGGATCATTTGTTGCAGTAACTAAAACTGATAACCTGATCAAGTATACGAATTAAGGATTGGTACGATATTAATTTTCGTGTGGAGTGCTTTTACGAATTTCTGATTTTCCTTCGACCCAATTAATGGGTTTGATTGATATCCTAACATGTCAAAACAATTCTAGTTGTCAAGTTATCCAACAATTCTATTACATTTGATGGACGATAACATTAAACCTTGCAAAAGAAACTAAAGCTTAAAAACCAAAAGTTCAACAACAACGAGAATAACACCTGATTAAAAAAGTGTTTTGCACCCACAATCAACGCCCTTGAAGAACATGAAACTAGGACGAACCAAGCTGAGTTCCAAATGGAGGATCTTGATTAATTGTACGCGAAAAGTCAAGTATTGATTGCTTGTTCTGGCTCATACATTGAATAGGATGGCCAAGCATCGGGTTCACAAGCCTTTCTTGGTTCGCTGTCATGTTGAAGGAATGGCTTCCTTGGTTCACATTGGATGGTCTATGGTTCGGCTGAACACCACCATGTGGTGCATACATAGAGTACAAATTTATCCCATTCCTCATTGTTAACATCTGAAACATCAAATAACATATTATTGGTTCTCAACAAGCAATAGCTATTGGTCAAAGAATAAAACAAGTATAATTTGAGACATGTGAAAACAGATCGGTTCGGGATGGATTAATCAGACTCTTTAATCTAACAAACATATATCAAGTATGATTAGAGAAACTAATACTAAATCAGCCTTTTTGAGCTAAATTTTATAAATAAAGTTGTACGAAACAGATTGTTGTTACATAATTTCGTTAATATAATATGGCATTTGCAAGAAGAACACCATATATACCTGCACTTGAAGTTGTAGTTGCTTCAGATACTCAATGGCTTCATCCAGCATAGAAGCCTTATCCGTCTAAAAAGAACGAAACAATTAAGACATGTATTTGTATTAGTGCATACATTTAATAACTTTTTTGGAACAACATAATGGTAATATCTGAAATGTATTTGTGTTGTGTTACAAACCTTATTTGAATTAGGGATAAGTTTTTGCAAGGCTTTCATTTTCTCATTTATCCTGCTTCTCCTCCTCTGACCCAAACATATCCAATTATTATTAGTATCAACATGAGCACCAAATTATAAAATGTACTTAGGTGGCACAGCAAATTAAGGTAGCTTGTGAGTTGTGACTTATATCTTTTTTACCTTTTCGGACATATTATGAACCTCGGCAGCTCGCATTCGCTTTGAAGGGTTACGAGGAGGGTTTGGTTTTCCATCCATTTCTTCCATCAAGTTTTCGAACCCCTCCTACCAAAAAATGTATTTCGTTATTCAAAACAAAGTGCTTGTGAGTTAGAACTTTGAAGTGTGTTTGTTTTAAAAAATTTGTAATTATCTTTCATTCTATTTTCAGTGTAGATGTGTAAGATCACTCAATCACATATACAACAACAACAACAATATTCAATCCCGTCTAAGCGAGATACTAAGGAGTTGAAATGTAGACAGATCATATCACTACCTTAGTTAATTTTTTTTATACGGCAATGACCTCAAACCACGTGGATTAGTGGCTAACTGGCTATAGACTCTCCAGCCTTTTTTACATTAACAAGTAATTTAACCTAACTTTTGTAACACACAGTCGCTAAACACCACCACCGGATTTAGCCATCACCACCGCTATCTCCACAGCCGGATCATGCCGGGTTTAGCCGTATAGCGGCCGGACCTAGCCGGGTTTAGCCGTGTAACGGCCGGACCAAGCCGGGTTTAGACGTATAACGGCCGGACCTAGCCGTGTCTAGCCTTACAATGGCTGGGTCAATCCATATAATGGCCGCGTATAACCTTATAATGGCCGGATCTAGCCTTATAATGGCCGGGTCTAGCCTTATAATGGTCGGGTCTAGCCGGATCTAGCCGTATAATGGCTGGGTCTAGTCTTATAATGGCCGGGTCTAGCCGGGTTTATCCGGGTCTAGCCTTATACTAGCCGGACCTAACGGGGTCTAGCCTTAGAATAGCCAGACCTAGCCGGGTTTATCCGGGTCTAGCCTTATAATGGCCGGGTCTAGCCGTATAATGGCTTAGGACCAATACTAAACGTTCCTAGGCGATGGTACCTATGTACAATATGCTTTTAGTTTAAAATTGTATTACACAGAAGATTATAAATTATTTATTTAAAATTTCATAAAATAAAAACGAGCATTGACAAAAAGTAGTCACCAAATATCGTGACGGAAAATTATGTCCAAAATGGTCAACCAATTTGGCTTGCTAGTCATTTACGTAGTAACTATTTAATCGATCACACGCATGGAGGGAATCTGGACTAAACATTATCGGGTGCACATAGTTTTTTAGCCGTAACACCAGAGACACATTTCGTTGAAACGAGTGCATTTAGGAAAAGTCCATATTTTTTTCAAAATCTAACATTACATCGAAAAAATCCTTGGCTCACTAGTTCCGTCCCTTGTCACATGTTTAATGACCCCGTTTTTCATTAGTAGAGTAACTAAAAACGATATAAGTGAAAACAAGAAGATTAAAATAAACTTACATTAGTATATAGCAATCCCAAAATAAGGAAATGTATAAAAGAGTACCTGGCTTTCACAATCATATTCATCAGAAGGATCATAATTAATAGCACCAACATTCACCGCTACATTAGCCACACCGGCAGAATGCGGCTGTTGTTGTTTTGTCAGCAACGAAGACGAGGAAGAAGAAGATGATTTAGAGAGTATTTGACGTAGGAGAACCGAAATATCGTCACTAGGCTCATGCGACATAGGAGAATATGAAGAAGAACAAATATTATCAAACATGTTGGCCATTGTTTTGCAGACCTCACATACGCATTTAATAAACTTTAACTAGAATATAGGAAATATAGCAAGAGCCTTTTGTATGTAAATTTGTTGTACATTCATTACTGCTAGTCTAGCACTGTAGTACTTTGTGTTTTATAAGTAGGTGGTGGAGAAAAGGGTTGTAGTAGCAGGAATCGAATAAAAGAGTTATGGGCAACGTCTTAAAAACTTCCCAACTATTCTAGTCATGGTGGGTCACAATCCTATCGCAAGTTCGCAACAACGAAAAAGTAAAAACATAGAAAATGGTTAATGACCTTCATGCATGTAGCTTTTTTCTTTGGAATATCCATTTTGGACTTATGATTTGTGATGACATATAATGGGTACGGCAAGTTTTTGGGCTTGGGCCGTACCATTACATTAGGGCCCCGGCACAACTAAATGAATAATAAGTATAACGGGCCGAAACTAAGCCCAGAACCACACTGGCGCGGCCCGGATGCAACAAGACGGACGTGGATCGGTCACAAGCCGCTTCCGTAGGCCATCCACGGATCAACTAGCGTCTGCGGAAGGGAATCCGCGTTCTCAACCACGATAACCGCGGACCCTTGCCCGACAAGGGTCCCACTCCGGCCATTACAATTGTAAGCGAAATACTAGAAAACCTTAGTACTAGACTCCCCTATAAAAAGAGTCCTCTGACACACCAAAAGGTACGATTTTCTCACTCTTCCCAATACACACACATACTCTCTGACAACATGTATACTTACTCTCACGTCGGAGTCTAATCGTGGGGTCCGTCCCCACGGTAAGACTAACGATTTACTTTCACTTGTGCAGGAGATCATCTAAATTACTTTGTTTAATACAAGATCTAATCCCAAGAGAGCCTAAAGGTCCAGCCCAACAAGCGATCTAAGCCCATCTCATACCCTGTCACATATTTTGTACTAACAAGTTGGCGTCATCCGTGGGACCCAGTACACAACTGCGTTTCCTAAAATACTCACCATGATTGGACCAGCGGAGCTCAATCTCAGCCCACCCACGTCCGTCGTGCGAAACACAGTGGGAAAAGGGAATGAGCAAATCTCGAAAAACCCCAAATAGGCCCGCGTCCGACGCAATCCTCCGGGAGTACTGCGACAAGCATTGTCATCAGTTGTTATCAATAATAGCTGAAAAAGTTCACCAAGAAAAGATGCAGCAGGAAAAGCTGAAGGAAGTGAAAGCCCATCTTAACTTCGAAGGATGCTCAAGAAGAAACTCGAAGGTGCAAGAGGTGTCACAACACTCCGAGTCCATAACACCAAATGTAAGAGGGGAGCACCGAAGAGGACGAAGGTCCGGACGCTCCCGTAGCGTGTCCGGAAGCCCCGAACGTACTAGCGTCTTTTCCAAGATAAGACGTGATAGGTCAGAGTCGCCAAGACACAGGCCGGGAGGAAAAGGAAGAAGAGACGGAGGAGTATTCAATAGGCTGGGAGATAAAGGAAAGAGTATGTCCGCACACTCGGAAAGCCGTTACCAGAGTTACCGTTCGGGGAGAACGGAATCCATTCCCAGAAAACGTCACCATGAAAGAACATGTTCACGGAGGACAGAAATGCTCTCCGAAAGTGAAGATAACGGAGGGGGAAACTAGAAGTCAAAATTGAAAAAGCAAAGGTCAAGTATCGAGAATGACGACCTATCACAACCATGGGTGTGTGAGGAAATAGATCCCTTCACGTCCCGCATCCGCTACTTTGACCTTTCAAAAAAGACCCGGATGCCAAACAACGTCAAAACATATGACGGAAGTGATGATCCGGACAATCACTTGAAAATCTTTAAAGCATCTGCAAAGGTGGAACGTTGGGCAATACCGACATGGTGCCACATGTTTAATTCTAAACTCACTGTGTCCGCTAGGGTATGGTTTGACGACCTACCTTCGGAATCCGTAGACATCTATGATGATTTGAAAAAGGCATTCCTAGCGAACTTCCTTCAACAAAAGAAGTGTATTAAGGATCCGGTAGAAATCCACCACATCAAGCAGAGAGAAGGGGAATCCATAAAAGATTTCGTGCAAAGATTTAAAGCTAAGAGTAGGCATGTTAAGGGAACCCTAGAATGCATGAGAATCTCCGGATTCATGCATGGAATCACCAACCCCGAGCTCATTAAGCGTCTGCACAACAATATCCCAAAGTCAGTGGATGAAATGATGAAGGTAACCACAGCATTCCTCATGGGAGAGGTGACAGTTTCCAACCAAGTACGGAAGAAAACACTTCCGGCATATAAGCAACAGGAAGCAGGGAGAAAACAATTTTTTGACAAAAGGGTAGATTTCAGGAATCAGCAGAGATCAGAGCAGAGACGTGACAAGTTCACACTCCTCACAAAATCCTCAAAAGAAATTTTGGCTCTCGACAAAGGAAAATTAAAGGCTCCGCCACCAATGACAACCCTCGTGGAAAAAAGAAACAACAACAAGTTCTGTGAATTTCATGGGGAAGTAGGACATAACACTGATGAGTGCATGCATATGAGAAGACAAATCGAGGAATTAATCAAGAGTGGAAAGTTGTCGCACGTGATCAAGGAGCTAAAACAAGGTAGCAGAAAGGATCAGCCAAAGGCATCAAAGAAGGGGGAAACATCCAGAAAGGATAAGCCTCTGGCAATCTTGATGGTTCAACCATGGCAAAGGGTTACCAGACATAAAATTACACAAAGCTTCTCCCCCAATTTGGAAATTTCGTACCCACCCTTAGGGGATGAAGATGGGGCAGAAGGCCACATGATCATTGAGGCAGAGATAGGAGGTCACTTTGTACATCGAATATATGTGGATGGAGGATCGGCTTCAGAGATACTATACGAAAATTGCTTCAATAGGCTCCGTTCGGAAGTAAAAAACCAAATGGTTCCAGCTACCGCACCCCTCATTGGCTTTAGTAGAGAAATCATATGGCCAATGGGACAAATATTGTTGCTGGTAAAAATAGGGGATACGGAGCATTTCACCTCTACATGGATGAATTTTGTGGTGGTAAGATCACCGTCCTCGTACAATGGGATCATAGGAAGGACATGAGTGAGGAAGGTTCAAGCAGTCTCGTCAACAGCTCACGAAATGCTAAAATTCCCGGTCCCACGAGGGATACTCACTCTCCGGAGTAGCAAGATAATCCCACTCGAATGCACGATGGTCTTCGGACCGGAAGCATAGCCTACCAACGTCATTCGAACTGCGGAAGAAAGAATCAAAGTGGCAATACATCCGGAACACCCAGAGCAGACAATTGCAATAGGCTCTACCCTAACAGAGGAAGAACGAAAGTCACTGTGCGAATTACTCAGACGCAACCTAGACATATTGGCGTGGAAATCTAAGGACATGACGGGGGTTCTGCGACACTTAGCGGAGCATCGCCTGAATGTCCGAGAAGGATGCTCTCCGGTCAGACAAAAGAAAAGAATCCAAGCACCAAAAAGGAATAAGGCAATACAAGAAGAAGTAAGAAAACTTATGGACGCTGTCATAATGAAGGAAGTCCATTACCACAGCTGGTTATCAAATCCGATGATGGTAAAAAAAGCACGATAACAGTTGGCGAATGTGTGTGGACTTCAAGGACCTAAATAAGGCATGTCCTAAGGACGGTTATCCACTACCGAAAATAGACTGTAAGGTAGAATCCCTCGGCGGATACCCCTTCAAATGCTTTCTAAACGCATACAAAGGCTAGCACCAGATAAAAATGGCCAAAGAGGATGAAGAGAAAACAACATTCATCACAAGCCAATGGATATTCTGCTACTCCAAAATGCCCTTCGGTTTGAAGAACGTCAGAGCAATTTATCAGCAACTGGTAGACAAAGCATTCCAAAAGCAAATTGGCAGAAATCTGGAGGTATAAGTGGATGACCTGGTGATCAAAAGCCACACGGAGCATGAAATAATAAGAGACATTGAGGAGATATTTAAAACCCTGAGGGAAATAAACATGAAGCTAAACCTAAAGAAATGTACCTTTGGAATAGAGGAAGGCATGTTCTTGGGATACAAAGTAAATACCGAGGGGATAAAGGTGTGTCTGGACAAAGTGGAAGCTGTTTTAGGCCTGTCATCCCCAAAATCTCTAAAAGATATACAAAAGCTTAATGGAAAGTTAGCAAGCGTAAACAGATTCCTTTCCAAATCAGTAGAAAATTCACTGCCATTCTTCAAAACTTTAAAGAAGTGCACAAAGAAAAGTGATTTCCAGTGGACTGCGGAAGCTAAAGCTGCATTCAAAGAAATGAAAAAACTGACCGCAGAGCTCCCAACACTAATCGTACCTAGGGAAAATGAGGAACTAATTGTGTACCTTGCAGGTGCACGAGA
Source organism: Tanacetum coccineum (assembly GCA_026074375.1). Lineage (NCBI taxonomy): Eukaryota > Viridiplantae > Streptophyta > Magnoliopsida > Asterales > Asteraceae > Tanacetum > Tanacetum coccineum. The sequence goes on from BQNB010016177.1 coordinate 38,286, forward strand.
AGCCGTGAGCGCAGTGTTAATGACTGAAAGGGGGACAAAGTAAAGGCCAATTTACTTTGTTAGCCGCGCCTTGCAGGGTTCGGAGATAAATTACACACCAATGGTAAAGCTGGTACTAGCTTTAGTGCATGCAAGCAAACGGCTAAAAAGATACTTCGAGGCACACCCAATCATTGTCATCATGGACCAACCAGTCAAGCAGGTGCTGTCAAGACCAGAAGTCGCAGGAAGACTACAGAAATGGAGTATTGAGCTAGGTGAATATGACATATAGTACAGACAAAGAACATCAGTCAAGGGACAAATCTTGGCAGATTTCATAGTGGAACGTCCGGAAGATGACCCCCGAGATACGCCCATGGAAGCGGAGTAGAAACTTCCAGACCCGTGGACACTGTTCACGGACGGATCATCCTGCGTAGATGGTTCCGGAGCTAGCTTGATACTCACAAATTCGGAAGGAGCAGAATTCACTTACGCTCTGAGATTCAGGTTCGATGCAACCAATAACAAAGCTGAGTGTGAAGCTTTAATAGTCAGTGATTGTGTCGTTATGTGGTGTTAATTTTATGATTTCAAGTTTTAAATTTATATTTTGCCGACTTAACCAAAAACAACACTTTAACGGGCAGTGTACCCGGTCGATGGTAGTTTCGTGGTAAGTAGGGTGTCGATCACTAAGAGCGAGAAACAATCTTTCAATTTATTAATATTTTGGTTATTTAAATTAAGTTAATTCTATTCTATGTTAAACCTATACTAAACCTATGTTAATCCTAAATCTAACGGATAAGGGGGTTTTCAGTCTGAGAGACTGGCACGGGTTTTTATGGTGACTAAAATCAACATAAGACACAAAAACACACGCAAGCAAATTAACAGAAAATATAAGAGCGGTCTAGCCAAATATAAAAAAACTAGATTAACCATTATTAATCCAATTAGCACGTTGGTTTGTTTATTTAGTGCAATGATTACTTATCTCGAGGCGGCATATCATTCTTAAGATTAAGGCGGTACTTCTTCCTTAAACCTAGACACGTATAATTCTGTCACAATCAAACGCATTCACATAAAGCATCCTTATTTGCTGATTATAATCAATCTCATGGATTAAAGCAATGGTGATCTTGTTAAACCCTAGCTCATGGAGACTTTACCCACTTACTACTTAACGGCTCTTTATATACTAGTAGTCCACTGTCCGAGTCCTAACCAATGGAATAAGAACATACTCGTTGATACCAAGGTCACCTTATGGCTCAACTAAGCTCACTAAACTAAAGGCAATGATAGGTCAATAATTGTGATCCTATACTTCTAGATATAAAAATTGCAATATGGAGAGCTATCCCGGACTCTTAGCCTACGCCCAAACAACACCGAAGTTGCAGCGTATTAAATATGCAGGACTAGACCCAGTTGAATGATAGGTCGCATACAAAAGCACGTAAACAAGTATAAATTGATAAACATAAACAAGCAATCAACGATAAATTAAGCAATCGAGATAAACAAACCAAACATCCAGATCTTCATAAAAAAGGAAAGATGTGTATGTGTTTTAGAGAGAGAAAGAACACCACACACTTTGGTGAAATGATACAAATGAATCATCACCCCTCCATGGAATATGAAAGGGGGTATAAAGTAGTCAAGACAAGGGAAACCTATTCTAAAGAGTTAACAGTTCTAGTCCCTGCAGGTCTTGCTTAATGATAACTAGTGTAATTTCATATAAGTCCTCATATTTTAAGCCTAACAATCTTCCCCCAATATTGGACATACGGAATTACTTACAATGTTCCTATCAAGTTACAAAATACAACACAAATAAAGTCTTCTATGCTCTTCCAAAGCTGAAGATGTCTTTTGAGTTCTCCTGGTCTTGAAACTTGTACTCCAGCTTGGATCTTCAGTGTCTTTAATTGTACAAGAACCATTGTAGTATGCATGAGTTGGATTAACTTCCTCCTAATTCATGCAGCATGTCTTGAAAAGCTTCTTAGACTTCTTTTTGGCGAAGTTTCTGAATCAGCTTCCCCCCCAAACCAACATCCTTATCTTGAGCAGATTCTGAAACTTTGATGTGGCTAGAAAAAAATAACTTCCTATCTGTTATAATTGTGCACAACAGAAATTTGTAGAAGTATAAAACCTCAGACAATACAAACTGCTACTTGTCATTAGGTTCTGGTGAAATATCGTCGGGGGTACTGCAAGGAATCACAACCATACTTCTCACGTATGCCAGAATAATTCATAAACCATACAAGATAAAGTAGTATAAACTACTTCCCCCTGGAAGTTGACATGATTATATCAAAGTGTCAAAGTACACGTTTTCCTCCATGATGGTTTCGAACTCTCGAAAGCATCATTGATGTGTATGACCATATTCACGAGAAGTTCTCGTCATAAGCAACAATCTTGAAAAGTTATGAAAGACATTGAAGAACTTTGAAGGATTTTGCTTAGAACTAAAACAAATTTGGGAAAAGTAACCAATAGACGTCGTGTAGCTCAATATCTCGTGAGAATTGCTGATTACATCTCATCCTTTAAACTCTCTGGCTAACTTACCAACCTCGTATTCTGTCGGCTATTGCTGTGACCACATGGTGAAGTAAACCCAATATACCAAACTTAGAAATAGAGAAAAATCCCCTAAATTTGTTACTAAAGCTTGCACTATTGTTGATTGAAGAACGATGCAAGATTAAATCTATAAGTACCCTATACTCAACCAGAAAAGTATAAGAAGTACAACACCTCTTGAAATTATCCACATCGACATCTACGTGTAACACTGAGCACTACAATGTAACTCCTTTAAGTGATAGTTATAACCCGTGAGTACTACAATGTAACTCCTTACATCAGGTATAACTAGATAATCCAAGTCCCAATCATAGCTGTATACGTTCAAGCAAGTCATCAATCGATAGATTGGGTTTGAAGAAAAAGGGTAGAAAGTAAGAAGGAAGTCTCGTGAATGGGAAAAAAAAAAAAATTAAAGTTAAGACGCCTCGTGAAACCCACTTCAATCTCAAATAAGGGATACCAAATCAACCTTCTGTGTAACACTTGTCATCGCAAAGTCTGAATCTTTACCATTTGACGTTATAGTGAATCTTAATCGGATCGTTTATTTAGTGTTATGTAGTCGTGGTTTTGTTGTGTTGTTGTTTCGAGAATGGTCGTTAAACTAGGACAAGTTTATTTTTTTAATTGTCGTTAACGAATAAACATATGTCTAGTTACATGTCATGATAGCGTTTAGTTCCGGCTTAATCTACTAACAAAACTCATACTTAACATAAACTCAGTCTAAACAACAACCACAAAAAATCACCCGTCAGCAAAAACCATAACTAATAAATATTCGGCCCACAGCAATAGAATCCAGTCCATGTTTTTAAGAAATATAACTGGCCTAATATTTAATAAACGACCCACTATTAACAAGTTAATACCGAGCCCACTTAATTCATAAACACGGCCCATCATTCAAAACTTATAACCTAGTCCAAGCCCTTTTTACTAAACCCGGTACAGACCCTACCCTAATATAAAGGGTATTACAACCCTAAATCTTTGTCACTCCCAAATCTCACCACAGATAAAAAATCTTATCACTTCTTATTGAGAAAAACGAAGCAACCATTCCAATCATTCAAACCAAACCCCCATACATGCCACATAACAGATGCACTATCTACTCTTAAATCGAGCCCACAAACATTTTTGTTTCCGCCTCATGACACTCGGCTAAGAACCACACACAACCATATGAACCCACTTAATTTGACTCTTTCGGCTTCAAGGTCTCCATAAGGAGGTCTTAGGTAGGTTTTAATGTTGTTTTCTTGATTTCAGAATTCGAAACAAAGAAAGATTATAACTTGATTGTTATAATCTTTTTTATTTTCGTATATTAAAATGAGGGTTATACCTTCCATAGATCGATGATGATCTTTTAGTCTATTTGATCTTTCAAAGGTCATAGGTTAAAATATCACACAATTGAATGAATATGAGATCTAGTATTTATGTTTCGAGTCTTATGAATTGATGTAGATGGATGAAGTTGAGTGATGGAATTTTTAACGATGAGGCTTTGATGTTTGGATATTGTTTATATTTTTTAAGCATGATGCTGTATCTTGTTGTTTATGATGATGTAGTGAGGTTATTAATAATGAAGTCCAGTTAACATTTTCCAATTTGTTTAAAACTACGTAGCAGTGGCTTAAGGAAGCTACGAGTTTGGTTCCTTAAGGAAACTGCGAGTTTGGTTCCTTAAGGAAACTGCGAGTTCGGTTCCTTAAGGCTAACTGCGAGTTCGGTGAACAAAGGAGTTGCGAGTCCGGTTGATAAAGGGTTGCTAATTCGGTTGTCCTTATCGGCCTTGTTCTTTTCTTCTAGCATAACCAACAAAAATCGTCCTTTGAAGCTTAAAAAATGGATATGTGTTCCTTGTTATTTTAAACTGTGGACCACACAAAATAAGCTAATACAAGATTTGTTACCCAGAAAAATAAGTAAATAAGCCAATCAAAAGCTCTTTCGAAATAAGCACCAGAAATAAGCCACGAGAAGAACAAAAAAAATAAGATGCTCTAAGCTTTTTCGTAACCCACGAGGAACAAGAACAATATAAGCTCAGAAAGAGACACAAAATAAGCTATAAAAACTATAACAAAACCAGATAATGAGTTTAGGAGGACAAATAGACCTAAAAAAACTCATACAAATTAGAAACAAACTGTTATAAAAACAGATTCAGACAACAACATGATAAAAAAAATATTACGTAGCTTTTTGGACCAAATCAGCCCACAAGGATAAGCTAAAATAAGCTTTAAATAAGCTGAAACAGCCACGAAACAAACAAACACGAATACAATACACCCCTAGTTAGCTCTGATGCCAATTGTAAGCAATAATAAACACTAGCTAAACAAGATGATCCTGAGGTCGGGAAGGATTAAATAAGAACTTAGCCATATTATTTAGAGAAAGAAAAAGAAAAGATGCGTATGTGTTTTAGAGAGAGAAAGAACACACACGCACACTTTGGTGAAATGATACAAATGAATCCTCACCCCTCCATGGAAGTATGGAGGGGGTATTTATAGTTCAAGACAAAGGAAACTATTCTAACTTAATAGTTCTAGTCCCTGCAGGTCTTGCCTAATGATAACTAGTGTAATTCCGTATAAGTCCTCATATTTTAAGGCTAACAAACAAGTCAATCACAATAAAATAAGTAATCGAGATAAACAACCCAAACATCCAGATCTTCATAATAAGGGCTAATACCCGAAGTATTAGCCTTCAACGTCAAAAAGACAATACAAGCAGTAATAATTTAGCCAAGGTAAACTAACGGAGTTAACGAATGATACAAAAAACTGAACGATTACAAGAGTATAGGAGATTACAAGTTGTTTCCTATGGAACTGATTACGTTGCAAGACCTCTTCTGCTCTTCTTCTCATATGAAAATCGACTTTTATGGTTTAGGTATCGAAAATATGATTTAGCACACTCAAAACTCGTTTTTGAGTTTTCTATTTATAGGGTCCTGAAAAAGTGTTCGATACGCGCTTATCTATAGTCATCGAAATGGCGTATTGGGTATTATCTAGAGAAGGACCACGTTTGATATCTTTTTAGAATATATTAATTTCCATATGGCTTGCATGACGGCGTATTGGTCATTCCTTGGGATACTGGCATATTGATCTTGTTTCCTTCGTGGATCTTTAGTGAAGTGTGAGGCAAGATACGTCGTAACTTACTTAATGGATACGCGTATTGGTTTTTCAGAACAGTAATCTTCATAATTTCTTCGTTAAGCTCCAAAAAGGCATGCCTTTTTGCTATCTTTACCAAAAACTATATAATTACTCTGCAATTTCTCAAATACAAACGATTAAGTAACATTCTTTGCAATTAATCATATAAAATAAGGTTTAAATTACATAGGATACATGATGCTATAAAAGTGACGTAATTTGATCCTCATCAAATATACACCCACTTGAATCATACTTACCTCAAGTAGCCTTAAAGTTTATAAAAATTATCCCTAGTATTTTTCCTGGTTAAGCATTTATTTGATCTATTACAAATACACACCAACACCTTAATAAAAAGAAAGATAAAACACTCAAATCACTCAACTAATTTATGTCGTAACAATGTAACTAATTCGCTCCAATTGCACAGTCGTGATGATATCTATCAAAGCTTGGCGAAAATACCATCTCCACCATTAGAGCTCAAGGAGTAACAAGTTTATAAAAGTAAAATGGGTTTTTATCTAAGGCTAGGGTTGTATCATTCTACAATCTTTCACCCGCAAAAGACCTCGACTAACAAGGATCTTGAAGCACACATACATGTCTGTAACTACGGAATAGAAATGTGTGTTTCGATCACATCCCATTCCAAGTTTACACCAAGGGTTAGGGAATGAAGAAGATCTAAGGTATGGATCTTCTAACTTATCACCAATGTGTAATACACCAACAAGGCAGCTGAGAAAGGGATGCATACCTTGCCATAACACGAATAGACCAGCAAGCTCGTACACAACCACATACGCGTAAACCCCCTTGTTACTTATTAGAAAAGGAATTCAATTGTGTTAAAACAAAAATTAAAAGACCAAAACAAATAGACTAGGTCCAAGATATAAGTTGCTAGACACTTTTTTCCTGACCGTTACCATGATTAAGTTACAACTATATACAAATGTCTTGATCATAGATCAAAAACAACAACTTGAGTTGGCGTTATTGTAACGGTCAACTTCCTAATCATCCCATACTTTACATACTTTTACAAGACAAGTGGTGATATCTACCACTTTACATAAAACTCTACATCGTTGACTTATAAACCATCAACTATAATACATCTATCTATAATTCCTTTGGTCTAAGCTTTTGCGAAACGATTATCTTCAAACTTTCCTCCTCTTTTTTTGTTGCGATTTTTCTAATTTTTTCGATTTTTTTAACTATACTATACTACGAAACTCGGTGTAATTTTACCATCTTCACGATCATAATAACTCCGGATAATTCCTTCGATAATCCTTCATTCTTCGGGCGTACCAATAATTGTGTTGGTAGTAAAAATACATGAGTTTTGACTACTTTATACATTCCCATTTGTAATGTGTAAATTTCTTCCCAACCGTACCAAAGATAAAAAAATTAACACAAGACTCGGGAAATACATACTTTACACTTTAAGGAACCAGCAACTGATAAATAGACTTAATCTAACAGGGTAGGCTAAGGTGTAAAGGTGTAACGAAACAAACAGTTGGTGTAATTCCTAAAGGATTGGCTCTACATGTTTTTCTAGGGGTATCTTACTCTTAAGATGAGAGTAAACAAAGGGTTTATATGGGGATTTAACTAACTAGTGTAGTTAGTTAATAAACCAACATATAAAGGCTTTTTTGGGTGTAATCCTAGAATTTTACCAATTTAAACAAGTTACTCCATCTAAATCCATAGTACTCATTATTGTGGTCTCGAATAGATATACCAAGCCAAGTTCTAAAGTCTACAGCATCACCGGCACACTCATATTTTGTGGAATTTGGGTAAACATTTGGAAACGAATAAGGTTAAATCATCACAATATCTAATAAGGGTTATTGTGTGCAGGTTATGTATCAAGTAATTTCACAAAAGTATCCTTGAATTTTTTTTAAATTTAAGCATAATTTAAGATTTTAGTAAAAATAGGACAAGTATACATTCTAATTCCCATCCCCCACTTGAATTATACAACGTCCTCGTTGTATAGATAAAATATTAAAAACAGGAATTTAAAAGAATTAGAATGAGAAACTCCCCTGATATTTTGCTCGGTAGATTCTCCAAGTTGAGTTTATGAGCAAGGATGTGTGTTAAACATGCGTCTATATTCCAGCATGACTACAATCACACATAGGATTTCAGATGATTGATACTTCACCAACTTCGTCAATTTCATTGCAGCGAGGTCCTGTGCAAAATACATGAAAAACATGCAAAATCCTATCTCAGGTTCTACGGTTAATTAAATAAGCTAAATAAACTGTACAGGAGACCAATACGCCGTCTAACCCCTCTTTCACTTCACATGAAAATAAAAAACGACAACAATAAATTGGTGAGCTCATAGTTTGACCTTAAACCCCAAAAGTTTAGTCCAATATTTTCACAAAGTGTACAATAGGTTGAGCCTATAAGACAGAGAATATAATGCTTAACAATCCAAGACAAGCATCCCCGCTAACCTAAGAGTCGCCAACTCCCAATCACTAAACCACCTAAAGGGCCTACCAATGGAGCACCTATTTAAAGGCAACCACACAGAACCATGCATGCCAAACACTAGCACATGCAAGTACATACACAGAACATGCCACGCAAAGCACAGTAACATTCAAGTAAATCAACACATAATATTCACATAGCAGTCATAAGCACATATCTTGTCCCAAAAACAAAACCACATTTCGCACAGATCAATTCAAAACATTTCAAAACACATTTGAGTATCATTTCCCTCCAACGAAAAAACCAATAAAAAGTATGGCTACGAGAACTCACGCTCAGCAAGTCTTAGCAACACATCTCAATCACACAAGCAATAATGCAACTGACGCCCGCACATGCACCTAGTCCAGTTTAATGTTCCCACTTAACATCCAATTCCAAAACAATCTTCACGTTTGATGCATAGTATTTTAGACCCGTTGTACACTTACCCAAAACAGTTTAGTGGTGTGATGGTGACGACTTAACTCCACAATCATATCAATCTCATTTCCCGATAATACATACTTATACTATTTAGAGAAAGTAGATAAGTAATATAAATAAATATTTATAATTAATAATTATAAATATATTTCGACAAGTCCATTCGGTAAACCTTAGACTCCTCAAAATAATCATTATACGGTTGAAAATAAAACGTTTACTCATAATAAACACATTAGAGAAGTTTCGAGAAAAATTATATTTTTCGTCTTTTAGTGAATTTATTAATTAATTAAAAATAAATAAATATATTTTATCATATAAATTCAAAAATCATGTTTATTAAGAAAATTTCTAAGCAAAACTTTTTACAAATTTCGACATGACCCGTACGTTTATACAACGCTTTCCAAGGTTTCAAACCTTATTTTCAACACTTTTCACAAATTCGACACTTTTCGACAAAATTCTAAAATCTCAATCTTTAACGCTTACCAACACTTTTTCCCCAAAATATCATTCAATATCACTTCGTAAATACATTTCCACTTTCAAAAGTCCGTCAAAATTCTCATAACTACTAAATATCTCTTATTGGCTTTAAGGCCCAACAAGGTCCATTAGGACATTTATAAGTAAAAAAATATAATCCAATGTCCAAAACCAAAGGTCCATTTACATAAAGAAGTATATACTCTATAATAGAAAATAATCCGACGACCACAATAAGCCCTCCATTTTAACCGCGGCTTAAAATTAGACTATATTGGGCCGTGAATCCAATAGCCCAAAAATACGTATATAACTTGAAAATAAGCTAATAAGTCTACGTATCGCATTGATTTACTACCATAAGCCTCAAAAATATCCACAACATACGCCATAAAACACAAAAGTAATCAAAATCACTTCCTAGTGATTTTGGGGAAGATATCGTGCATAAAAGCCTTAAATAAGCAAGAAATAGGTTAAAAATAATCCCGAATAAGCTATACAAGCACTATAATAGAATAATAAGGCATTCTAGCATCATATATTATTCAACCATCACGACCACTACATCAAAACTACAAAAATCCTCTTTTTCCTTTTCTTACTACACGAACCAAACACCCTCTTTTTCTTTCGTTTCGCTTCCAAAAATTAATTTTCACAAAACGACAACTTGTACAACAACATCTATGCATTAAAATAAACCCAAAAGGACAAACGAAATTTAAATTTGAAAACTTCAATGAAAATCTTTCAAAAATGTATAATTCGACACGACACCGAACAACCCAAACGTATGTTTTAAATGAACACCCAAACACTCTATCAACCCGAATACCTCGTTCGTCGATCAAAGTTGGAATTTTATGGTGGTTTGTGGTGGCTTAGGGGCGGGCGATCAAAGGCACACACACAAGTGTGTGTTTGATTTTTTTGAAATGAAAAGAAAATGAGTAGAATTATCTAGTGAATGGCATATATGTGTACCAATGCAAGACAAGGAAGCTAAAATCATGCCTCCTTGTTCCCTTCTTGACCATTTGACCGGCTATGGCATCCGAGGGGTGTCGGGTTCTTCTTTTCGTGTCGAAATCACTTTAGAATCTCTTAAAAAACTCAACGTAAAAATTTTCCCAAAGTTAATTAGCATTTTTATTCACTTTAAAAATACTTTTACATTAACCTAGAGTATTCACATGACATATTTTCACTTTAAACCCTTTCAACTCAAAACTCACATTGACATTAACGGACATGTCAGACTCGTTTTTCGGTATTTATCAAAATTCACGGGTCAAACCAACCTGAAATAACAAAATAATACTTTCCAAAAAAGGAATATAAATCACAATAACCCTCAAATCATCACATATCTCATAAAATCACACCTTCAACAGACGGTAACAAAATCAGAATAAAACTAGACAAAATTCAACATAGACAAAGGCATATATAATGGAAATATTCAGAACACAAAAAGGGCAAAGGTTACAGATAGACAAAAGATAGAAGAGCGGTCTAGCCAAATATAAGACAACTGTATTAACCATGATTAATCCAATTAAAACGTTGGGTTGTTTATTTAGTGCAATGAGTGCTTATCTCGAGGCGGCATATCATTCCAAGTATTTTAGGCGCAATTTCTTTCTAAAACCTAGACAACGAAGCATCTGGTCATAATTAAACGCATTCGGCAGTAAAAGCATCCTATTACAAATATATAATCAATCTAGATGATAGAATAATGGTTTATCCTTATTAACCCTACCATAGAGACTGTTACCCACTTACTACTTAATAAAAATTTATATTCAAGTAGTCCACTATCCAAGTCTTTACCAAAGGAATCAGTACATTATTTGTTGATCCTAGGTAACTTGCTAGTACCAACTTTGTTTAACATATCCCAAAGGTAAAGATAGGGCATTAATTGTGATCCCAATTGATCTAGAAATAAAAATCACTATATGAAGAGCCATCCCCGACATCTAGCTAACATTGGTCGGTATCACTAGATCCAGTTGAATGATAAGGTCACATACAAAAGCACGTAAACAAGTATGAATTGATAAACATAAACAAGCAATCAACGATAAATTAAGCATTCGATATAAACAAACCAAATATTTAAATCTTCATAATCATGGCTAATACCCAAGGGTATAGCCCTTAATCATTGTAAATCAATACACAAAAGAGTAATAATCCAACCAAGGTAAACTCAACTGAGCTTAAACGAATTATACCACACCGACTGAGTAAACAAGATTTATATATAGATTTACAAAGTGTTTCCTATGGAATTAATAGCTTTGCTTGACCTCTTCTGCTCTTAGCTGAAAACACTTTTGTGGTTAAGGTATCGAAAATATGATCAAGCACACTGAAAACCTGCTTTTAGGTTTTTTATTTATACTGTCTGGAATTTGGTCGATACGGCGTATCGAGACAGTTAGATACGGCGTATCGAGGGTTTCTTGGAGTAGGGACGACGTTCGATATCTTTTAGAATATTTTATTACTTTATATTGAATACGACGTATGGATGTCTACTGGATACGGCGTATTAGACTTTGTATCTTCGTGGTTTCTTGTGAAGTGCTGGCACAGATATGTCGTATCTTCCTTGATGGATACGGCGTATAGGATGTCAGAACAGTAATCTTCAAATGTATTAGTTTAAGCTCCGTAATGCGTGCCTTTTAGCTAATCTTTACCAAGTACTTCATAATTACTGCAATGTTCAAATATAAACAATTAAGTAATAATTTTTGCAATATTTATACAAAATCGGTTATTTACATGGGATAAATGATGCTATAAAAGTAACGTTATTTGATGTCATTAAATATCCCCCTACTAGAATCCTACTTGTCCTCAAGCAGGCTTTAGAAGTTTATAAAAATGTATCCCTAAGGATTTTTTTCCATTAAGCATTTATTTGATCAATTACAAGTACACAACCAACCACCTCACAAAATAAGAAGATGAAAACACTCAAATCACTCAACTAATCTATGTGGAAACATGTAACTAATTCGTTTAATTGCTCGGTCGTGATGAGTATTCTATCATAAGCTTGGCAAGGATACACATCTCCTCCACTAAAGCCAAGGAGTAACAAGTTAATAAAGGTAAATTGGGTATTATTTATAAGGCTTATAAGGGTTTGATCACTTTATCTAGTTTCTACCGATACCAATGCTCCATAAAAGGTGACAAAGACCAATAATACAACACCCATACTATGGGTATTTTATTTAATTTTTTTTTTAATTAGACATATAATGATTGAATTACAAGACCTTAACTCGAATAAGCTAAAAATTATGACTAGTAGTGATATAGGGGATGGATCTTTTATCTTCACCAAAAAGTACTAAACCACAAGGCAGACAAAAACCACACATACATGGCTGTAACGACCGGAATAGACACATTGTTGATTGCTGCGCATCATCATTTAGAATAAAACCTAAGGATTGTTGATTATAAAGGGGAAATAAATGTGGTTAAAGATAAAAATTACGAAAACAAATAGACTAAGTCCAAACAGATAAGGTACAAGTTTTTAGATACTTTTTCCCGACCGTTACAATGATAAAGACACAACTATATACACAAACGTCTTTTTGTTGCAATTTTCTATTTTTTTTGATTTTTTTACACATACTAAACTACGAATCTCGGTGTAATTTCACCATCTTCACGATCATAATATCTCCGGATAATTTCTTCGATAATTCTTCATTCTTCCCGTACCAATAAATTGTGATGGGTACTAAAAAATACAGAGTTATAACTACTTTTAACATTCCCATTACAATGTGGCAAATTTTCTTCCTAATCATGATACCAGAAAAGAAAATGACACAGACCACAAGGAAATACATACTTTACACTTTAAGCAACTACCAACTGATAAATGAACTTAATCTAAGAGGGTAGGCTAAGGTGTAAAGGTTATAAACAAAACAAATAGTTGGTGTTTATCCTAAAGGATTGGCTCTACTGGTTTTTCTAGGGTATCTTACTCTTAAAATGAGAGTAATACAAAGGATATATATGGAGTTAACTAACCGTCCGTGGTTAGATAATTAAACAACCATATATAGGCATTTTTTGTGCAATCCTAAATTTAACCAAGTTTTAAACAAGTAACTCCCATCTAAATCATATAGTACTCATTAATGTGGTCTTCGAATAGAAATATACCAAGCCAAGTTCAAAATGTCTACAACATCACCGCTCACTGCATATTATTGGTGTGACCTCACCCTTTCTCTCACCTACTTTACTAGTGCACAGACAACTGTACACTGTTCTAGGTGTCAGAAGCATGTCGAAAGGACTTGCATGTAATTAAAAATTTCACAAACATGTTAACACAAAACCCTAAAACTTCTCACAAGTTCACAACTTTCACTTAGTTACCATCAAACCCTCACAAAAAAATACTACCAACCATATAAACCCCTTTCACCTTTCACAAATCACTTCTCATAACTCATAAATCTGTCCACCAAAAACACATACAAAACCTCAAACCAAATCAAATCATCAAAACCCTAAAAGTGGCAAATCAAGAACAAAACCTCCCACAACAAGAACAACCTTTTGTTACTGATAAACAAGTTAGCTTCAACCTCGAAGACATCATCTTCAACATAAACAATAAGGTTGCTCTTCTTTACCCAGAACACACTAACAAATAATATTTTAAGTGTGTTTCTGATTTCATCTCAAAATGTTGCCTTAGAAAACCATTCACAAAATCTCCTAACATGTATCAGGAATACCTAGCTGAATTTTGGTACTCATCCAAAGCATTAGAAAGCTCTAAGGTTTCCTTCTCGATTCCCATAGGTGGTATTTATGGATAGGTAGAGTTAAACACATTTAGGAACGCCATTGGCGCACACTACCTACCTTATTCTTGTGAATATGTTGCACCACCATCTATAGATGTTGTTAGGAAGTGGTTTCCTACGATTGGGTATGGGGAAGAGGTTTCAACAAAAGGAACTCTTAAAAAGAGTCTCCTTCCTCCTAGGTGGAGGTTGTTAATGGCACAGATCATCCAGTGTTTAGGGGGTAAAACTGGTGGGTGTGATCAAATCACAAATAAAGATACCATTATGTTGTATAGTCTAGCCAATGGCATTCACATAGACTATGCATACATATTTTGGGAGCATATCATCCTTAAGCTGAAGAAGAAACAAAGAGAAAGGTTATTCCTTACATTCATTCTCTGTCCCTGCTAATAATGCACAACATGAAGGAAGACTATTGTAGTGATAAGGTCACACTATACCCCACTCAAATCTTCAGTGTCAACAATTGGACACTGAAGCCTAACCAACTTGAAGAACCTCCCTTCACAGCCTACATGTTGGCTATATGTGCTTTAGACAAGCCAGTAGTCTTCAAAGCTCCTAATGATTCTATACCTCCACAACAAGACCAAACCAAATCTGTTAGTAAAGGGTTAGAAACTGTCCTCACTCAACCTACAATAGAAAAGGGAGCAAGCTCCATTGCTATACATGGTGATAAAGAAGAGGCCTCCACTGCTATACATGGTGATAAAGAAGAGGCCTCCAGCACAATAAAGTTGGAGGATCTTACAAAGCTAGTGTCTTAAATACATCCAACCTTTAAGGACCTGGATTTACCTGAAGATGATCCTGTCATCATTGTTGATGAAAGTGATGAAGATGAGCCAAATGCTAAAACTGAAGACACTCCAGTCCCTAGATCCTCATCACCAAGGTCTTCTCAAATTCAAGAGTTGACAAACCAAGTGCTCATCCTCCAGTCTCAAAAACACAAGCTAGAACTGGAAAAGAACAAAGCTGAAGCTAAAGCTGCACTCCTAAAAGCTCAACCCTCATTTCTAAATGTGGAACAGCTCAATAAGCTACTGGTAAAGTCTTTACAAACTGAATTCTCAAAGATTTTTTCTTCTCATGACTTTAGCAGCTCATTGCCAACTGAGCTGAAGGATCTTCCCTCCAAGTTCAATGAATTAACTGAAGAGATAAAAGGGTTAAAGACACAAGTTTATGAACTTGAAATTGAACTACCAGAGGAGCTGATAGAAATTCCCACAAAGCTGGAAGACTTTACAATGACTACTACCAGTCTTACATCTCATGTTGCTGAACTGAAGACTCTTCATTGGGAACTTCCAGAAGAATTTATTTCCCTTACAGCAAAGGTTGAATCAGCTCAAGCTAAACTGAAGAGTTTGGATGCTCTTCCAAGTCTCTTGCTGAATGTCACAAAAGCTCTGAACAAGTTTACAGAGGTTTTAGAGTCTACCTCTATAAAAGCTAGAGATCATAGTGTCCTTTCAGCAGGTCAGGCTGACACAATGCCTGCTGAGGGGGAGAAAGACACAAACCAAGCAACTATCTCCCAGCTTTTCCAAAGAAGAGCTGAAAAGATTGCTGAAGCTAAAAAAGAAAATCTGAACCAACAACCAAAGCCAACAACACCACCTACTACTACACCAATCAATCCCCCAATCATCACTACCACTACTCAAATGCAAACTCCTCTCCAAAGTCCACCTAGAAGCTCCTCTCAACCTGAGGGGGAGCACATCAAGAAAGACAAAGGCAAAAAGGTAATGTCTTCAGAGGAGGCTGAGAAAGAGAGTACTGAAAGTGACTCTAATGATGAAGCTCATATGACTGGCTCCATGGTTGATTCCTCTAAGGTAAAGAATCTAAAGAAGTTTGACTTTTTCACTGAAAGTGGAGAACATGTCCATTTAACCAAAGAACAAATCAGTGTACAAAAGAAAATAGAAGAGGAAGCAAAAGCTGAAGCTGCCAGACGTGAAGGTGAAATAAGAAAAGAAGAATTGATTGATCTTCTCTGTGTAGATGTGGTAAACAAGTACTAGAATGACAAGTTACAGTATGATAAATACTGTGACAAAATGCTGAATAGAAGAGCAGCATCAAGAATCACCAACTATGATGTCTTGACCAAAAAGGGTCCAATTACACTCAGAGTGTACAGAGAGGATGGTACAAGTGAAATTATTCCCAATTTCAAAGCCAATGATCTGCACCTTGGCGAATGGAGAGAAGTGATGGAAGCATGTTCAAAAAGAACTGGAAAAGGATGAGAAATCATCTACAAACAGATAGGAACAAGAATTGACTACATTCACACAACTAAAGCATAACTAGGCATAAACTTAGATATTCCTCTAAGCAAACAGGACCCTCTCGAAAAACTAAATGATCTTGAAAACAAGAAAAGAAAACATGATGATGACATCCACGACTACTTTAAAGCTAACAAAAGGCTTAAGTCATCAGTACAGTATGAAGATCATTTACCAAGTATTGTGCTAAATGAACATGTCCTTGGTATGATCATGTTTAATTCTTACCATAGACAAGATTTTGTTACCATTGAAGACCTGAAGGATTTCTCGAACACCATGCTATACATAGTACAAGAAATCTTCTTTAAACATCATCAAGGTCTTGGGTTGGATGATCATGCCAGGACCTTCAGTTCCCTCTTGCTTGCCAAAGTTGATAAGAGAAACCTGAATCCACACAAGCAGATGAGAACCATTGAACAACTAAGCCAGTAGTATAGAAACCATTTGTAACATCTTTATCTTTTGTAAATGTAATGTAATGAAAGTTAGAATGAATGGTTATCAGTTTATGTTGTTCAATTTATATCAGTTATGTAAGAAGAAGTTGTTTTGCTCACTTACAACTGATTTTAACTTAGGCTATTTGTATATTCAAATAAGGGGAGATTGTTGGGTTCAGTTCTTAAGTCCTTCAGCCTTTCAGTAGATTTAAACATAAAATCCCCTAAGTTATTCAAGCTGAAGTAGTTCAGTTTGAGATGCTGAAAGCTCTTCAGGTCCTTAGAAGATTGGGAAGTATCTTCACTTAAGTGTATGCAGCGGTACAGAAACTGAAGAAGGCCCTTGGTTGGAGCTTTAGTTCAGCTTGGTTGACAATTCTAAGCTGAACGTAGTCTATCTCCTTAACAGAAGCTGAAACATAAGTTTCACTTCTAGAAGGTTTACAAGGCGGAAAAATGATTGATTTATGCCAAAAGGAATAAAGGAATCTCCTTTGGAAAAAGGTGATTCTAAAGTCAGCAGAGAAGTACATTCGCTTTTCCTTTAAGGACTGTACCTGGTACTCTAAAGCATGTCAACATTTAATGTTATCTCAACCACCCATTAGATGTGTGACACGCGTACTAGGTTAACTTGTAAACCCTAATCACTTTGCCTATAAAAGGAAAGAGATTCTTAGAGTAAATGTTATCTCTTCCAATTAATGTGAAAACACATTGAAGAGTTCATTTATCTCTCAAACAAACTAACTCGTACCACTGAAAGCTAAAGCTTCAGGTTTGGTCAGATGAACTTTGTTTTCTTAAACTCTAAACATAGGTTAAGGTTTAAGTTCAAAGGAGATAACACCCTAATTGTCATTCAACCACCTTGCTATTCCGCAAGCAAGGTGTGTCATATATTCTTTATTTGATTCTAATAAAAGTCTATACGTTGAAAAGTACTTCTGTGTGTTTTAAACTTGTTCTTTATATTACTTATATATATTCGTTTAAAACTTACTTCGTTGCCATGGAATGTGATTAGTCTAAATTGATAAACTTTATATCACATTTCAAGGGACCAACAACACCCCCTGATTGATAAGGGGGCCGACAATACCGCTTAGGGTCCGGCCACTATTTCAATGATTTTTACTGTTTTCTTTCTGCTTTTTGACTCTCTTTTGCCTAGACCTATCTTTTTTCCCAGAATTTACAAACATTCCTTTGATTTGTAGCTTTTACAATGTCTATTTATCCAAAATCATCTAATCCTCTTAGTATAAAATGTCTCTCATCTCTATTTCTCTAATCTTTCTTCATCTACCATCTCCAATGTCATCCTCTCAAAATCCTTCCTCTAAACTATTCAAGAAACCCAAAATCTCCGTAAGGCCTATATGGAGAAAGAAATTGAACACTTGTCATCCACAATACGAGAATGACGTTGAAACACCCTCACCAATTTCGAAGCCTCCATCTCCATGCAATGAACCTCAAAATGAAGACTCTCCAATAGCACACTCAAACCAACTTTCACCTCAACCTTAATCACCTCCACCTATTCATCCTTACATTGCTAGCATCCTACAACCTCAATCTCCACTACCACCTCAAGGTAACAACCAAACTCAACCTCAACCACCTCCATCTCCATGTACAGAGATGCTTGTTGACGAGATCAATCAACTTCAAGAGCTCTCTAATCTTTTGGCAATGCACCTTCAAAACCATACCACAAATCCTTTACCGCTAACACCATCAACACCATCCATGCCTCATACCATCACTTTGAACCAAGTGGAACATCATATTGGCTATTGTCCTTGTTGTTTTTACAACCAAACTTAGTTCATCTCCCTAAGAGAAGATCTAAATTGGATCAAATATCTCTTAACCCGACCATATCCACCACTTCAAGTTCCTCGTAACTACCCGACAACAACAACTTCCGCACTAAATTCACCATCACCAAATCCAACCGCATAACCAACCTCTCTACCCACAAACTAAACATACTCTATGTTTAGTTTTCTCATTTCAAATAAAAGCCACTATCCGTTTGTATGCAAGTCATATGGCTCTCTTGACCACTTAGGATAATTTTATTTTATAAATGATGTATTATCATGCTTTAAGCATGATTTTTATATTTTAATGAATGAATTTTAAGTTTATGGTATAATTATGTTATTTGGATTATTTTTTAGATGATACATATTTTTATGATTGATTGATTGTTTTATATACATTGTTGTGGTGCTTGGTTAACACACATATATATTGTTGTAAGCTATCCAACAATAGTGCACATTATATTAGGCTTATCATAATTTTTTTAGCCATGTTTGAATATTTTTTGTGACAATTACTCATAGTTAGAAATTTATAGTGCACTTGTTTTCTAACTCGTTTTTGTAGCAAGTCATCATAGCTTGATTCTTTGGGCCCTCGAATGAGGGGGAGCACTGATACGCGTACAATATACATTATAATAATATATAATATTTCAACAAGAGCAATTAAGAAAATTTCCTAAGGAAAATTCACTCTTTAAAAATAATATGAAATAAAATATAATATAAGTATAATAAATACGTATCGTACCGGAAGTATGTTCCCGGTCGTTTTCCCAATGATTTGAGAAATTGAAACCTCGCTTGATATTGGATATTGATTTGAATGGGTTTGAAGATTGATTGGGTTTTCTATAACTACTTAATTAAAAACAAACAATTTAAAACAACTAAAGCTCTTAACAACTACGGAAAACAAATAAAACAGGACAATTAAGCGAGTAACTAAATTTAACCCCTAAAAATGTAAACTAAATTTCTAAGCCTAAGATAGGACAAAAGAAAATTTTAGGAAAAAGAAAAACATTTTTATTTTATTTTTAGATTAAAAGATATGATTTTTCTAAGATTTAAACTAATTAAAAACTATAAAAATAATAAAACTATTAAAAATGAAATCCTAAAAATTTTATGAAAATTAAACTAGATAAATAAAAAGTGCAGAAATCTAATAAAAACAAAAGCCCTAATTTTTCACTTTTTATAAAACTTTAATTAAAATTATTAAAAACTAGAACCTAATTACTAATAAAAACTTAATTAAACTAATTAATACTTAACGAAGGACTAATAGTGCAATTGACAAACTAACGGAGGGCTAACTGAGCGAACAACTAAATCCAAATGTTTCAAATCCAACCCCTGAGGTCCTACCCCGACTTCAAACTAAGTCCAATAAGGCCCGGATTAAGTTGAGATTTGAAAAGTGCTTATTATCGAAAACTTAAAAGAGCAAAGTTGTAAAGGAAGCTAGTGGGAACAAAATTAATAAAAGCTACTTGGGCTGAAAATCACAAATAAGCTCAATAAGATCTTATTTTTAAGCTGACCTCAGAAAGGAGGTCTTAAACCTTGGTTTTAGAAAATAAGCTATAAAAAGCTCAAGATTAGCTTAAAGTGAAATCTAAAAGCTGTTCTAAACTCCTTGAGATGTACTTAATCTAATTAAGAAAAGAAATAAAAGCTGGAAACATTTTTAAGCTATTGAAAATGATTATGAAAATGGCTAACTCAGGAATTAAACTAAAATGCACAAAATCAAATTAAGCTAAAAAGCTTAAAAAGTTGTTCTAGGCTAAGAGCTTATGAGAACTTATGCTACTACTAATGAACCATCCATTTAAGCTATAAAAACAAATTCCTTAAGCTAAAATTATCAATTAAAGAATCTACTTAATTTCCTACTATTTTTGGTGTTTTTAGGTTTTTTAGTGACTTTGACAGCTGAATTAAGCTAGGTAAATAAGCTAGAAAATAAAATATAAGTCTTAATCTATATTAAGCTATAACTAAACCATAAAATACTAAAAGATTACTACTATTCCTACATTGCTGGCTAAATTAGGCTTTAAGTATCACATACACTTATGTGAGACTGCTGTGCAATTGCATACCACAAAGACTAAAAGTGCAGGCTTCCTTAAGGATTACCACTACTCTATACACTCTCCAATGAGTATGTTAAAACTAGATTTAAGCACAATCAAAAGCACAAAGAGCTTGGATCTAAATGGAGCAATTAAATCTTAAGCTAAAAGCTCCCCTAGTGCAGGAATTCAAAATAAGCCATAACTTTTTATATTTTGAAGAACTATCCCTAAAATCTCTATTCCTACTGATTATAAATGAAATCCAAGCTAACTTAAATGAAATGCATAAAACCTTTTGACTATATGAGGGCAAACTTGCTTATGCCAAACACCCCTTTACCATTTTGACAGAAATGAATAAGCTAAGTTTTTCAATTCCAACAGCTAAACCTATGTTACAATGATTGAACATCATACTAACCTTAATTAACATAATCTAACAGCTTATCAAACATAAATCTAAGATCTACACTAATTCATTAATATTTTTGATTTTTATGACTTTTTAAGGCAAAAATGAAGAAAACTAAGATTCATAACTATTAAGCTAAAAACATGTGTAAATTACTAACTAATAAGCATAATGAAATACTAATAAGCACAATTAAGCATATAGAATAAGCAAATAAGCAGATCTAACTAATGAACTAATATTGAACTAAATTTTAAAGGACATGAAAATGTAAATGAAAACTTACTTTAGCTTCAGCTAAACAGAAGCTCAAACTCAATTATCAGCTACAAGCTCTAGCTTATTCATGTGAATAAGCTAGTTTAAGTCCTTGGGAGCTCATCCATTTTAAGCCCCCCTTCCAAAATGCTTAAAACAGTCCAAGTAATAAGGTATTAAGCTGGTTATTTGATTTAAGTAAGATTAAGGTTGAGTTAAGCTCAAATCATAAGCTTAAATACTTATGAGAGCTGAATAGAGCTTATAAGGGCTTATTGAGCTTTAGCTTAATTCTAAATAAGAAAAATGAGAGATTATGAATTAGAGAGATTTTAAGAGATTAAAAACAACTGTATTTCATTAATAAAAAGTTTGCTTACAATATTTAAAAGGAAATTACAGAATTTAAAGTAAAATTAAGCTAAAAACTAATCCTAAAAACTACGTATGTGTGTGTGAAGAGTGAGGCTCTATTTATAACCGTTTGGTGAAGCTTCCAGACCTCTTGCCTTGCTTTCCAATCTTTCAATCTCAGCCAATCATTCCTTTAATCATTTGAGGGCTATTGTAAGCCGTTGGATCATTTGTGTGCACTTCAGGATTGCCAAGCTGTCATTCCTTGATGTGACAGCTTGTGCTTCCTTTGTGAGTGAGTTTAGTGCAAAACCCACATAAATTTGTGCTTTCACCGTGGCTTTGATCTTGAGAGAGGTTAAGAGATGCTTTGATTTGACCCTTTTGACCCTGCCATTTCATTGTACTTCTCTTGAATTGACTTAAGCACCCTTTAATTTCAAAAAGCCCTTTGATTTACCCATGGTTAATGTTGGGGACGATGGGTGAATAGTAAATGAATTTGACGCATTTTTATAACTGAAAACGGGTTAATTCATTTTGAGTTTGGGAAAATTGCAAATCTAGTCCCTCTCTTTCTTTATTTCCTTTTTAAGTTATAAACAACTTTCGGAATTTGCAAAACTAGCCCTTGTGGTTTATTAAAAGGAGAAATGGGCTTGACTAAGTGGGCTTAAGGATCCGGGAGAGGGGTTTTTGGGCCCATTAAGGTTTTTAAGGCCCAATAAGAGGTGAGGGGCTATTTTTGGACTTTAATGAAACTTGGAGGGTGAAAATGGAATATTGTGGGTTTTGTTGACCATGGTTTGACCATTTTGACTGAGGGCTTGACTTTTCCTGGCTTTGCTTCCGGCTTTTGTTCACTCTTTCGTTCTCGTGTCCGTGCTTGCTTGTTTTTGACGGTTTTCTTGTGATTTTTGATATATCCGTACCTGCACACACAAAACACAAATACAAGCATATTGTTGCTATTTTTGGTCTGTTTTGGGTTTAATTGGGTTATTTTAGGTACAAACGGATATGTGTATTTTACACTTATCAAGCACACATCATGGGGAGCGTTTATTCTGTTAAATTTATTTTACGCATCGACGAAGCCTTTTTGATTCTACAAAAAAGGGGAGAAATTAAATAAAACTCACTAAAAACTTGTTTAAATACATTTTTACATATAATGAGTTTAGATTTTGTAATCATAAAAAAGGGGAGATTGTTAATACAAATAATGTTTAAAAACGTTATTTATATTTTTCGACCTCTCTACGTTTTGATAATCACAAAATGTAAAAACATTCTACGTAAAATTAAACGTAAACAAGTTATTAGTCGTAAATTTTCATTTCGACGTATATCACTTAACGTATGAATAAATAAATGATTAAATTGTTATATGATCAAAGGTATTTAGTTTTGTCCTAAACTTTATATTTTTATAAAATGTAACAAAACATTTTTACAAAAATAAATTAGAAAAAATATTTTTGTAATTATAAGAAATGTTTTAATTCAAATAAATAATTTGAAATCAAATCCCCCCCCCAAAAAAAATTAGAAAAAACTACATTAGAAAATCCTTCCCCAAATAAGGACAAAACTAGGAGCGGCCTATAAGGGGCCGCCCCCTTATAGGTACTGGCGGCCGCCTTATTGATAAGGGGGCCGACAATGAGCTTGGGGGCCGGCTGCACCTTTTTGCTCCCAGCTCTATCCTAAAAATAGTGGACTGATCCATGAATTTTTTCACCTTTTGCACACTTATTCTTTCTGTCTTAAATCAGCAAACACATTTTTAATTCTTCCAAACCTTTGATCATTTAATTAACATAAGCATTTGTTTCCAAGTGATCCAAGCTTACCTCTCCAAGTGCAAGAGAAGTATACTTGTAATAGACAAGATACGAAGTATTATAGTTTAGATTATGTCTACGTAACATCGTTACAATTATGGTGTTTATTGTAATTCAATCATCTCTCATA
Source organism: Tanacetum coccineum (assembly GCA_026074375.1). Taxonomy (NCBI): domain Eukaryota; kingdom Viridiplantae; phylum Streptophyta; class Magnoliopsida; order Asterales; family Asteraceae; genus Tanacetum; species Tanacetum coccineum. Next base: position 62,119 of record BQNB010016177.1, read on the forward strand.
TATTCTTGTGTAATAGTTAGATCGGGTAGATCGTGTAAGTATTTAAGTGAGTAAATACTTGGGTCAGCGGTTAGTATTTTAGGCCTCAAAATATAAGTTTAAGTGGTAGATCAGTTCTAGCTAAGATTAGAACTCAACATTAGGCTTAATGTCGAAAATTGGTGTAAGCAAAGTGTGTACAGTTTTCTCCACCTAAAGGGAGCTTGTTGACATAGTGAAGTGAACTCTCGAGTTGGATACTCGAGGAGTGGAGTAGGGCGAAGAGGAGCTTCGTTACCGAACCATTATAAATCTTCGTGTTGTGGTTTGATCATTCTAACTCTTCTCTCTTGTCTTATATTTATTATTGTTTAGATTAATATTGTTTATTTACTTATCTCGATTGTTCATATTGCGTGCATATTGATATCACCTAAACTCGAATCTACGATTTTACATACAAACGTTAACTAAATCCAAAAAGCGGTAAACTATTCAACCCCCTTTCTAGTTTCCACTATAGTCAAACTAGTATTCTTTTGGACACTACCCAAATTGACTTATAAAAGTCAAACTTATCAAAACATATTACTTCAACATTTAGAAGTATACAATGTTGAATAAGCTTACACCATATTACTTCAACTTTCAATGTAAGTTCACAAGTAAGGTATGTAAGTTCATAAAGAGTAAATGCTGCTATTTATGAATGCCAAATGAATAGGACACAATCAATAGTGAATTAAGCCATATTCAAAAGTCTATAATGCAAAAGAAATATGAGGCTTTGAACATACCACAAAGCCATCCAGTTGAAACCATCTGCCCAACACCTTCGAAGCCACCTCAAAATTAAACAAAAATAAGCAGTTACACCAGTCCTAAACACTAATCCTAAATATTGTTTTCAAGTAACAACCAAAATACATGAAAATAAAACCTGATTACAAATATTGTTTCAAGTAACAACCTAACTAATTAACACTTCATCTTTTTTAGTGCTTAACCATCCCACTTCACCCTTTTGCTACTGGAACACCCCACAGTAGCTCTAGGAGATCTTAAACCTAGTATGCAATTTGTAATTCTTACCTCACTTCTAGGTCTCTTGAAGTCATTGTTAGGTCTCTTCACTTTACTCGGAATCCTCTTATTTCTACCTTGCTTTCCTTTGACCTTGCTTACCTTTGAAGTGGAAGCATTTATCGTAGGAATCACCCAACCACTCTTCACCCTAGTATCATACCAAATGATGTCATCATCATCATTATCAGCTTCAGTATCATCATCTTCACTATCACTAACAGAAAAAGCACCATCTTCAGTATCATCATCAAAAATAATGATGACATCAACCTCCTTTCCCTTCAAGATGATAGTTGCAAAGATTGCCAAAATTTACCATAAGAATCAAGTTGCTTGTGTATACTAGATGACAATATAATACAACTTTTAATTACAAACTGTAATACATCAAAAACATCAACAATGGAGAAGCACATTCTAAAAACCCATTTAATAGATTGAATACTTTTACCTTTGTTCCTTGTCAATTTCTTCTTTGTTAGTTAAACAGGTCATCAATAAACTTAGTTATTTGTTCATCTGTGATGGTCTTGACATTCGACCCATATCTTGCTTTGACCGCATTACAAATTTTATCAGTAACCTTAATGTTATCCCATACTTCCTTATCATCAACACTCTCATCTATAATCATTTTTCCTTCCCTTTGGATTTTATAAGAGTATGAAAACGGTTACCTTTTTGCTTTATCTTTTCCTTTTTTGACTGTGAAATAAATTTTCAACAATGAATATTTGCAAAGATGATTCAAGATATCAAAAGTGTTATACAAACTCCAAAAATATTATTTACATCATAAGAGCTTGAATAGTTTTACCTTTTTTCCATATCCTCTCCTTTTTTAAACCGTGAAACAATGTTTCAAAATTCATTGTCTTGTTTTCAATATCATCAATCGTCTCATTAATATCTACTTTTCCCGTGTCATCTATAAAGATAAGCAAAATGTAATAAATGTTGTATAGTGAATAGAGTATTTAGAATGAACTACTATTGCAGGGACACCTTCTCAAAACCAAAATGCATAAAAAAATACATTAAAACATGGATTAGAACTATTAAACACAACCATACCAACATTTGTAAGCTGTTGATTCCTTCCACTACCCCTAGGCCTTCCCCTCTTCTTTTGTGGTGCCGATGTACTCGGATCCGGCATAGCATCGTATTTTCTAGGCATCCCTCTTTTTTTCTTTACAACAACGGTAGGAAGCATACTCAATACTTAGCTGTGAATTGTGATAAGTCATAAAGTAACAAACAAGCTCTACATTTAAGGAAATGTATATGATACACTTTCATTCCCACATTCATTTCCTGTTAACTCTATTACAAACATGTTGACATATTAATTTTGAACTTCAAATACTCTATTTGGCGCCAAATTCAATACCAGGTAGGTTAACAAATGTACTATATAAACACACGAGTAGTCACCTTCAACTTTAACCTACACAACACAAACAAATACTGTATTAGTTTATATCCATGTCAAACATTCGAAACATTCAGGTTCTTTACATATATAAACATGGTTAAGTGTCACTTTTTTTTGTAACCATGGTTTATGACATTTTAGCCGACTAATTCACAGGGTTTGAACCCACCGCCACTTAGACCAGTTAAAATCTTTATATTTTAACTTTATCAACGCTCATCATGTGCTATTAAACTCACATATTGTTAATAGTTAAATTTAAACAACAACATCCACCTAAACATCCATGTCTGTTAAACAAAGTTAAATCTTTCGTCCAACAAAATATAAATCGATATTAATACATGTAAAACTCCTGCATAATTATAAGTCGTACTTATATCACTGTGGAAAACTAGAAGGGGGTTGTATAGTTTACCGCTTTTTAAATTAATGTTATGCTTGTTTATATAAACTTAGATTCGATTTTATGTGATATCAATATGTGCACAATTTGAACAATACAATTAAGTAAATAAGTAAATATGAAAGACAAGAGATAAGAGTTAGAAAGATCAAACCACAACACAAGGATTTATAGTGGTTCGGTAACGAAGCACCTCTTCGCCCTACTCCACTCCCCGAGCACCAAACTCGAGAGTTCTCTTCACTATACCAACAAACTCCCTTTAGGCGGAGAAAACCGTACACGACTTTGCTTACACCAATTTCTGACACGAAGCGAAATGTCGAGTTCTAATCCTAGCTAGAACCAATCTATCACGACTAACCACACTACTTCACAACAACTCACAACTTTGCTTCACTTCACGACTTGTCTTCGCTTCACTACTTATCTTTGCTTCACAACTTCTCTTCTTTTCACAACCAAGATACTACTATGATCACACCAATCTAAAACTACTTACAAAGATCACCCCGATCTAACTATACTTACAATAATCACCACAATCTACTTAATATACACAACCACTATACACACCTTCACAATATACACAAATGATTTACAAGATCTAACACAACTTCACAATAGCACCAACTAAACTATAACACTTCTTGACTTGATGATAAGAAGTATTCTTCTCTTGCACTTAAGGAATTAAGCTTGGATCACTTAGAAACAAAGCTTTATGATTAAATGATCAAAAGAAAGAAAGAAGAGTATAAACTGATTTAGAACAGAAAGAAAGTGTGTGCAAAAGATGAGAAAATTAGTGAGGAGTAGTCTAGTATTTATAGGCCAGCTGAGCTGACTTTTTGTCTAGGCGGTCCCCTTAATTAGGGTGTCGGTCCCCTTAAAATTAAAGGGGCCGCCCAGCCCAGACGCTTCCTTTTTGTGTTTTCTGGAACATTTCTAGCCGTTTTTGGGTAGAAAATTTGAATTCAAAATATTTATTTGAATAAAACATTTCTTTTAAATCTAAAAATGTTTTTGTAAAAGATATAAAAGTGTTTGTGACATTTTTATAAAAAGTTTGAGGTTAAATAAAAAATCATTTGATCATGAAATGCATTAAGCATTTGTTTATTCATACCTTTAAGTGATTAAATTTTTGAAATGAAAATTTACTACTAATTACTTGTTTACATTTAATTTTTCATTAATCGTTTTTACATTTTGTGATCATCAAAACGTAGAGAGGTCAAAAAATATTAATAACGTTTTTAAGCATTATTTCTATCAACAATCTCCCCTTTTTTGATGATTACAAAATCTAAACTCATTAAATAAAAAATTAGTTTTAAACAAGTATTTAGTGAGTTTATTTCCATTTCTCCCCTTTTTTGTAGAATTAAAAAGGCTTTGCCGATGAATATTAGTAGAATCGACAGAAAAAAATGCTCCCCCTTGATGGGTACTCCCCCTCATTCGAGAGCACCAAGGAATCGAGCTATGGTAACTTTGCTACAAAAACAAGTTAGAAGAACCACACCAATTTTTCTAACATATGGAGCAAAGAAAGGAAAAATAATATGCATACATTAGATTTAAGCACAAACAAATGCATACTTGCAAACATTATCAAAGACCATTCATTTAAATTAAACTTGTGTATACAACAATATCATACATGCAAAAAATAGAAATAATATGCTTGAAGCATATTGGTACATCATTCATAAAAATTAAACTATAAATGCCCTAAAATTTTAGATTCCCATAGGACTTGCTTGCAAAAAGTTTGGTTGACAATTATTTGAAAATGAGCAACTAAGCATAGAGTATGTTTAGTTTGGAGAGATTGATGGTGGTGGAGTGTTGGAAAAGGGAGGTTGTGAGAGCCTGTGTTCAATGTAGGAGAACATATATTGGAGTTCATCTCTCAATCTAAAGATGAGAGTACAATTGTGAATGCAACACAAACATGAATCTCCATGTGCCTCAAGAAGGTTCTGAGGAATAGGATGATCAAATATAGGTGGAGAGTATGATGGAGTATCAAATTAGACATCAAGTGGGGTAATTGGTGAAAGGGTGAGAGTGATGTCCATTGATGCATTTTCTTAAGTTAGAGGAGGTGGAGAAACTCTTGTAGGAGGGGATGTTGGTAAGTTCAAGTAACCATTTGTTGATGGTGATGTGGATAAGGTTGGTGATTTGGGTGTGTAATCAATGGAGGATGAGAAAGTGCCTTTGGTTGATGGTGTTTTTGAGGGTGCATTAAGAGCACTAGGTGATGAGGGTTGATGCTTGGGTGATGGGGTTTTGGTGTCATCTTGAGTTAAATCCACAAATAATTTTTTTGGTGAAATGATGTTGATTTTTGGTCTTTTAGAAGCTTTAAAAATGAAAGCTCTAGTTGATGCCATGGAGGTTTATGGTGGTTGATAATGAAGAAGATGGTGAAGTGGTGATATGAATTTAGAGGGAATTTATTGGAAAAAATGGTTTAGAAATGGAATGGTTTGAATTAGAGTAGGATTTTCTAAAATCTGTTCGAGCATTCTAGGTAAGGATAGCTGAGGCTAGGTAAACGAGGGTTAAAAAGCAGAAAGAAACAGTAAAATCCGTGAACCAGATGGCCGGTCCCCTTAATTAATGGCCAACCCCCTTATCTTTAAGGGGACCGCCCTTATGAATTAAGGCGGCCGCCCATCTGGTGTTTTTCAGACGACCAAAAGTTTGATTTTTTGTAAAAATTTGTGAGAAATGTTGTGTTCTTGGTGGGCCATTTTGCAGAATTTGTACATGTTGAACTATTTATTTGCATGAAATCCAGTATATAATATAGTTTGCACCAAAATAAATATATAACAAGAGTGACTATTGACTATAAAAGCATACTAGGTATTCATAGAAATAAAGTCCTAAGCAGGCTTAAAATCAAGGTTCACAGTTGTTTCCAACTAAGTCGGAGTGTCATCACACAATCGATTAATCATAAACATAAGTGCACATAAAGTCCTAAACCAATTATTCTACCAAGCTAGTCATCACTCAACATCTTTACTTATTCTTCTTGCTGAAGAATCCTCGCAATGCCTTGCCAACTGACTTGAATCAACCTCTAAGTTCCTTGTGCATTTGTTGTGTTTGGTTAAGAAAGTTGGTTTGACGTTCGAAGAGAAGATCATAATTTTGTTCAGAAGAAGTGGGAACTTTATATTGTTGGTAATCGAGAGGTTTGAGAGAGTTTAGGTAGGTTGTAAGAGATGGGGTACTAGTACGAGAAGCACCATCATCCTCATAGTCATCTCATTGGTGAGATAAAGATCTACGATTATGATGGGCGGAGGTTGAAGAGACGGAGTGATGAGCTTTTCCACGATCACTTCGAGGTCGACGGGTTTGTCTTAAAGCATGTGGAAGCATGACTCGTTCAACGACATCATAGATGCCATTGTGAAGATGAGGGTAAAGTTCCATGACATGTCGAAAGAGACGTGTCAAGAACATACCATAAGGAAGATGGGCTTTAGGAGTTGCTCGTGCACTTTCAATTCTTTTGACAAAGAAATAGGCAAGATTATATTGTTGCTCGGCTAGGATACAATATAATATATGAGCAAGGCAAGCCGGGAGATGGTCCCGGTGTCCTCCTAATCCGAACACATTCTCATAAATGAGTTCGTTCCATCTTTTCAAATCTTGTCTAAGTTCTTTGGTTAGAACTTGATTTGGTGAAAGAATGACGTTTTTGTGTTTGATGATGCGGTTAGGGTCAATACGTTGAAATTGAAGAAATTGATGAATTTCTTCAGGAGTAGGAAGATCGGTATGATATGGTCCTTCGGTTTCTTGTGAGTATGCAAGAGAACCAAGATCCCATTCGTTTGTGAAGACGGCTTGGCCATCGAATGGAATTCTAAGAATTTGACCGAATTGTTGGAGAGAAAGAGTGATGAATTCGTTTTGAATCATGAAGGAGATAAGAATAACTCCGGAGGCATCTCTTTGAAGAGTGACTTGACTATAAAAGTCTAGAACAAAACGAGGGACAATTGGCTCATTGATTTCGTAGAGACAATTAAGACGAATGTTAGAAAAACCCAAAAAAAAACAAAAAAAAAAAAAACATAAAAATTGAAAATATAAAAACAAACAAAAAAAAAAAAAAAAAAAGACAAATGTGAAATGTAAAAAAAAACAAAAATTAAAAAAAAAAAAATAAAAACAAAAAAAAAAAATAAATAATGATAATTTAATATTAAAAAATTTGAAATAAACAAAAAATGAAAAAATATAAAAAAATAAAATTTGAAAAAATATGATGAACAAAAAAAAATGAAAAAAAATAACAAAAAATGATCGAGTTGTGATCAGATGTAGTAGTAAATTGATAACAACTCCTAACCTCATGTATTACATCAATCTTCGATAGGTTGGTAAAGTGTGCGATTTTAATTAGAAGAGCGATACCGGGTGTTTAGGAAACTTTGGGAATGTAAGAACGGGTAAGAGAGGTATCACCGACAGTTGCTCGAGGCATGTTTATCACCTAAACAGGACAACAACAAAATAAAGTATTACAATAAGAAAATAAAATAAAATAAATAAAGTTTTTGAAAAATGACAAATGTGGGACAAGGATTACTTCGACTCTAAAAATAAAAACCTAAGAAGTGATCCATATGTTCTTTAATTTATTTTTGACTTAATCTAGGATGTCGAAGAGTATCTATTAATTATATAGTTCAACATCTAGAAGATGAACCAAACACTCTCTTATCAATACAAAACTTGACTAAATTTGTTAAAAGATATACGTTAAGTTGTATATTTTGTTGATGAATATAAGTTCATTATTTTTTACTTGAAGAGAGTTAAATGGTGTTTGTTTTGACTTAATACTATGTTTTAAAATGTTAAACCAAACGCCCATTTATTTTACACTTTTTATAAAATGTATCAATATATATATATATATGAATTATATATCTTGATGACTTATACAAGTTAGTTACGGGTTTATACATGTGACAAAAATATAGTGATGGTCATTTCGACTTTAAAAATCGACCCTAAGAAACGAACCAAACACCTCTTTATTTTTATAAAACATTTTCCATTGATTCAAAAAATATGCATTTAAGAATGTATGTTTCGAAAGACAATGTATGATCAATTTAACGTGTTTTAGGCATGAATCAACAATGTATGGACTTTTGTTCTGAAATTTCTTAGCAAAAAAAATGTATATATATTTTTTTTACAAAATTTCAACCAAAAAATAAATTATGACTCGATCCTATTGAAAAATTTGAGTTCCTATGACTACGGGAATCATCTTAGTTATGGATTTTCTAGACCTAATCATAAAAAGGGTTAAGTCCATTAATAGGTAATCTACTCACCAAAAACTACACTTTTAGGTAACGTACTTGGTATATTATCATTCAGACCCATCAAACTTTTAATGACTTGTTAAAATAGGTATTGTGATCGGTTTGAGTGCAACATCAGCATTACGAGCCCACTTCATCTTCTTTTTTCTCTTGAATAGACTTTTATCTTCTTTGTTACAATTGTTGATAAATTCATACGGGTCATATTTGAGTGAAGATAAAAAATTTGAAATTTAAAAATCACTTCTAAATGTAGTAAACATCGATAAATAACTAAAAGCCATGTTCGTGTTTATACCCCATGCTCCTTTGAGGGCATAGGGTTGCCTTCGTTTGGTCCAGAAATTTGGTGGCTTAATGAGTATTACCAAGACCTACATAGAACACAATAGTTTCATATCATTTAATAAAAAATAATATGAAACATCATATAATCCTTAATCACATGTTCTTAAACCACATAGAATAAACGAACACTTGTTTCAAAGATCAATAAAAGATAATACTAAACCAAGATCTATCGCAGATTCCCCGCTCACACTTAGAACCTAACTACTCTTTACCATTATCACCAATGCCAATCATAATGCAAAGTAGCTCGGTCAGTTACTAATCTTTACCGCACACAAACCCTTATTTTTTTTGAAAATATAAGATCAAGAAACCAACTTTCTAATCCAAAGTTTGTGAAATGAGCTACAGGATTGAATCACATAGCACAAAACTTGATAAGACCCCACTTCATAATTACAAGCACTAAAACAAACAGATATGTGTTAAATTTTTATCAGTTCATGCATTTCTAAACTTCTAAAATACTAACTTATTTTTATACTTTTCAGGAACTTGGAGGAGGAGATGCGATGGAGGAGGAGGTGCGGTGGAGGAGGAGGGGTGGTGGTGGGTTGTGATAAACAAAAAAAATTAAAAAAATAATATTTTTATTTATAATGGTGACGTGTCGGTTTTGAGCCGGTAACCCTTCCAAAATTTGCCCGTTATTACCTATATTGAACAACATTTAAAAGTTTGATGGGTCTGAATGGTAATATACAAAGTACGTTACCTAAAAGTGTAGTTTTTTGTAAGTATGTTACCTATTAATGGACTTAACCAAAATTTGTAATGTGATATTGCGATGTGATTTCTAATCAAAGATTTCCCGTCATTTCACAATCACCAAATCAATTTATTTCAAACAGGACCACTGGTTCCACAGATTATTAATGGAAGTTTTTATCTATTGACTTTTATCCTTCAAATCTTGATTAACAACATATTACGATTGTCACCCTTTCATTTTGACAAAAAATAAACATCACATTGTCAAATCATAAATTCTTGGTATGCCTAACTAGCGATACATGGTAGTAATATGTTACCGAATGACGTTATGAAATGCTACACTCATTTTTAACTTTGTTTATTCGTCGACTTTTAACAACAATTTGATATCAATGTCTACGAGTAAATACTTTTGATGCTACTTCACGAGCTAACCAAGCCATTGAGGAGCCTGCTCAAGTTGGTCAAAACGATGATTTAATAACGGTATGTACAACTTAATAGGATATATTTTTATGGGCATGGGAAATCAATTCTTAATTTACGAC
>BQNB010016178.1:0-28334 GCA_026074375.1 Tanacetum coccineum
GGTTTATTATGAAATAAGGAAACCAAAACCGTCCAGAATTAACTTCCTATGTGATTTTTAAAATTTTGGCTGCAATTTTTTTGGCTCCTAAAATGATAATTAAAATTTTTTAATTTTTTGAAAATTCAAACATTTTTGAAATATTGACAACTTGACTTTAATCATTTAAATTTGGCTCAAAAGATGCAATTTTTAATCATTAAAAAGGAACAGACTCGTGATAATTAACAATTTAAATATTTATTTAAAATAAAATTTTATGACAATTAACATATTAAAAAGTGGTAATCTTACATGGTTATACTCATTCAAATAGTCAGAAAACCAATTGATTCTACCAAAACTCAATCTGTGCAACAACACTTTTGAATAAACCTGCCAAAGTTAATAAGAACAAGTTACTTACCTACATAATACCAGTGCCAAAGTTAATAGGAACAAGCTACTTAGCTACCAAAAACCAGAAATGGCATTCCCAACTGCAATTCGGATTAAACACATAGGGGATTCACATACTAGTGGAAAGGCTACATGGCCAAATATGAGACACGGCCATAATCCACAACAATCTATCACCTATACCTGGGGTAACAAGTTTCTACAGCACACCCATACCCATTCCATCAATCAATTCACTACAGCTAAACAAAAACCATACCCAATAGCACATCCAACATCCACTAAAAAAAGACACAAAGGGGCTTCACATTCACAGGATAACTGCAATTCAAAATAAACAAAAACCATAAACGGCATTCAACAACGCAACCTCAAACAAAAACTAAGGTTCATCAATGACATAGCACACAACAATATTCAAACGCACAAAAAAATGCATATACTCATGACTAACGTATTACTAACAGCTTCATAACCAGACATAATCCCATTAACACCAAAAATAATGTACAATAAAACCATAAACATAACATTACATTCCATTTAAAGATCTTCCAAAACATACATATATGATCCATAATTAACATCATCATTATAAACCCATAATTAACCTAATCATAAACCCAACTGACAGCATACCCTACCAAAAGACTAAACAACCATAAAACATAAACAAACAAGACAAAAGAAACCCCAACCTACCCTAATTAACCATCATTGCCTTCAGCCTCTAACATCTCCAAATCAATCTCTTTACCATGAATCTTCTCCTCAGCAACATCAATTAACCTATTGAAATCAGCCACCTTATCCTGCTCATCACGCCTGTCATCCCAGAGTTCCATCACAAGGTCAAACACTTCCTCATAATCACCAGAAGCTTCCAACTCTGCAATTAATACGTTCAACTGACTGATAAGATTCGTTGAGGTCCTAATTTCATCATGCATACGAGCAATAAACCGACAATGATCGGTAATTTGTTGCTCAATGAAGATCTTCAGATACTTCGGTGGTGATCTCTCTCCACTGATATCAATCAGGTCATCAATGACCCTTCTGGAAACAATGTTGTTTCTACCACCGCGAGCAGCCATTGCTAAACAAAATAGTATTGGGAGAAATTGAAGTGGTTTGGGAAAAGATAAGTGGTTTGGGAAAAGATTTAGATGGGGATGTATTTATAGCATAATGAAGTACTGGAGAACAGAGTTCCACCATCATTGCACATACAGTATCGACGGCATCTCAAGAAGTGACGGTCAAGTGGTAGAAAGCTCAATATTAATTATCGAGTCCCTACTATACCCAAACTAAACCCGCACACTCTAAAACCAGAACAAACTAAACCCCTTAACTCATACTTTTTTCACAAAAATAAACCCTCCCCGAAACACAATATCTTCTAATATAAAATTTAAAAAATTTAAATTTAAATTAAAAATTTTGAAAATTTTAGAAAATTTAGAAATTAAAAATGTTATAAAAAGCTACAAAGTTTAAATTAAAACTTCCATAAATTTATTAAAAAAATAACAATCAAAATTAAAAAAAAACTCAACCCGGTGATTCCAATTTCGTTAAGTAATTTTTTTTTAACAATTATACGTTTCACACAGACACTATAAGCCACTGCAACCCAATGCATATGACCTATGGGTGTTCAAACTAAACCCTCACGATTGCTGTAAAACTTTTATTGTATAACGACTTTTTAGCTTCTAATGTGAACATTTGTAAAAATCTATGTGTGAAAATTGATTAATGTGATTATAATCTATAAACGTCGAGTAATATTTTTTGTTAATAAGTTATATATGAATATTTGAATGCAATTATTGTAACGAAATACTTACGTTTTATATGACTTTTAAATTCAATGTCATTTAATTTTACTATAAAGACATTTCATGTACATGTTTTATACGGTTAAACTCGATTGAACGTCAAAAACGGTTAACCGTCACCCCAACCGCCGGTAACCGCTCACTTCGGGTACCCGCACGTCCGGTTACCCGCGTAGTACGGTTTGATTTTGGATAGTAAAATTAATTACCCGCCCCATGACAGATAGCTTAAATCTCCCAACAAACCGAACCGAACCGCCTAGTGAACACCCTTAATATGACCCGTATGATGTCAAATACCCATTAATGAATGTGACTAGTGATAACCTAATGCACATGACCCATGACCCATGTGAATTAGCCATTATCACCGGTCATGCATGGGTTCCAATACACTACACTACAACCCAATTCACATGACCCATGACCCATGTTAATTACTCATTGTCGATCACCAGTTATGTATATGTCGATAACATGACACTATAAGCCACTACAACGCAATGCACATGACCCATGACCCATGTTAATTACCCATTGTCACCAGTCATGGATGTGTCGTAACATGACACTCTAAGCAACTACAACCCAATGCATATGACCTATATGATGTCAAATACCCATTAATGAATGTGACCAATGATAACCTAATGCACATGACCCAGGTGAATTAGCCATTATCACCGGTCATGCATGGGTTCCAATACACTATAAGCCACTACAACCCAATGCACATGACCCATGACCCATGTTAATTACCTATTGTCGATCACCAGTCATGTATATATCGATAACATGACACTATAAGCCACTACAACCCAATGCACATGACCCATGACTCATGTTAATTACCTATTGTCACCAGTCATAGATGTGTCATAACATGACACTCTAAGCAACTACAACCTAATGCATATGACCCATATGATGTCAAATACCCATTAATGAATGTGACCAGTGATAACCTAATGCACATGACCTATGACCCATGTGAATTAGCCATTATCACCGATCATGCATGGGTTCCAATACACTATAAGCCACTACAACCCAATACACATGACCCATGACCCATGTTAATTACCCATTGTCGATCACCAGTCATGTATATGTCGATAACATGACACTATAATCCATTATAACCCAATGCACATGACCCATGACCCATGTTAATTACCCATTGTCACAAGTCATAGATGTGTCGTAACATGACACTCTAAGAAACTATAACCCAATGCATATGACCCATATGATGTCAAATACCCATTAATGAATGTGACCAGTGATAACCTTATGCACATGACCCATGAACCATGTGAATTAGCCATTATCACTGGTCATGCATGGGTTCCATTACACTACAACCCAATGCACATGGGTTCCATTACACTATAAGCCCACTAAACGACAAAATAGCCAAAAATGGCAATCTGATTACTCACCGATTGCTACAGGGAGGTTGATTGCCCGATTATCGATTCGTGATTTTTTTCAATCTTTGCTACTATTTCTTTAAATTTTTTGTAAACAAGTAACAAAACTTTTATTCACGACTATTATCGTTGCTAAAGGTATTTTCCCGATTAATCCTGCCTAAAACGATGTACAAGCTACAAGGAGGTCGACTGCCCGGCTATCGATTCGCGATTTTTTCAACCTTTGCTACTAGTTTGTTAATTTTTTTGTAAACAAGTAACAAAACTTTTATTCACGACTATTATCGTGGTAAAGGTATTTTCCCTCCAATATTTTCCTAAAATATTTCCTAAAATTTCCCCCTAAATGTTCCCCCCAAAAATTTCATAAATTCCATTCCAAATTAATCACACAAACAACTCCTCCTATCACCGCCACAACTCCCTTTTATCTTACCACAAATCTCGTCACCAACACAGCTCTCATCACGTCGCTCTCTCGTCGCTGTCACTCTCCCGTCATAAACCCACCACTCCTGTCACCACTAGTAAGTATTATTATATTCATTTTGTACACATCGTTAAAAAAAATCGTGTTTATGATTCTGTAATTGAAAATGACTTAAGTATGCTGTAATTGAAGATCCTTGATGATTACGGGAATACATCCCGTGTAGATTGCTTCTGTTGCCCTAGAGCTTGCAACTTCGTACCCGCTTGGGCATAGACAATACTTACTTTGGCTTAATAACTCGGTGTAATTTTTATCTTTTGGAAGGTGATTATAAACTTGAATGTCATGATCAGAATTGTTTCCCCAATGCTGGAACAACTTTTGTCGTACAACACCATGATTTCCGCCTGCAAAGAATGCTAAGATTGAACGATTGTAAGGTGATTGGCCAGTACTTGTTTTTGGGATATTATCTAATGGTGCGTTGATCTCAGTCATGGACACATCCTGCCTTGGAATGAAACCTTCCGAGCTATTCGCATTACAGAGCACTCTTATGAAATTCTTAAATAGTTTAGGGTTTCCCCGTGAAACAAATGGTGCCTGTTATACATATTCAAATATCTGTATCAGTTGATAAAAAAAAGCAGTGCTTACAAACGAACGGCTAACTAATCAACTGGAAAATTGCATAGAAATTGTTAGAGAGTACATACCCAATCATGACATGATACAAAAAAGTGATCAGCTCCCTTGCTACGATTCCAATAAGGATACTTTTCCGCAATGACACCAATATAGTCTTCAACTATTGTTTGTATCCTTTCAATAAAACCAATGTTTTCACTAGGCGTGTAAAGGTAATAAACGATATTGGTTATACTTATGGGGATAAAGAAAGCATGTGCTTCGTCCGGATGGTTAGCCACCAAAGGATTTTCCTTTCTTTCCATCTCTTCGATGAAGTCACCTTCGATACTGTATATATATTTCATTGGACCATTGTGCATCAAGGGGATATCTCCTTCTTTATAAGTCCATATCTTAAATGTCTTTATCATCTCAGTGTGACTTCTGAATGATTAATCATGTTAGAAACGTGGATTATTTGCGTGTTAAACGTATTCTATTGATATTATATAGGCGCACGAATGTGCATACAAATAGGATCAGCAAAAGAAGAAACAAACACTCAACTGGAAAAAGGCGAATGGATTATTGTAAATTGTCATTCTTTCAGGGATGTAACTCCCATTCTTTTCGGTTGAGGCAATCCTCTTCTCAACAATCGCTTTGCTGATTTTACTACGTGCTTTAGCTAATTGTTCTTCAACTCTTGCGAATGTAATATCAGCTTTCTAGCAAACAAATTAACACATATCAAAGCATGTTACAACAACGTTAATACGAGAAACGTTGAAAGAACGATACATATGACGAAAAACAACAGTAAGATTTATGTTACATAAATTGCAAGACTAAAAATACCTTGATCTTTGGTACATATTCATCTTGCAGAAGACCGGAGGTTGATGTTGCATAAATGGCAAGAAAAAATAGTGAATATAAGGTTGATGTCATGGAGAATTTGTTACTAGCTACCACTATATATATTATTGCTGCTCCTAAAACCTTATACGGGTTATGTTTATTTTCACAAACACTTACATTGGAGAAAACAATTCTTATATAGTTAGCTAATGATGCATAACAATTGCAACAAAAACAATATGAGACATGTGTCCTTACGAGAAAAGATGTTGGACAATAGTTCCACATTTTAATTGCACATGAAACATCAAGCTCGAGCACTAAAGTCAAAGGCCAAAGAATACGGAGTACGTATTCCATAATTCCAATGTGCTAGCATCCAAAAGGTAACTTGTAACTTACACTTAATATAATTGCACATGAAACATTTATGTAGTAAGTAATGCTCATTTATTATTTACATTAATATTTTAGTTTTTTCAAAAGATAATTTACAAAAACTTGTACTAATACTAATTATTAATCTTTATTGACTTTTTATTAATCTTTAATGAAATATATATGAATTGATTGGTTTTTAAATATATTTTCATTGTTACAATTTTCAGCAAGTATTATATAACACAAACAAAAATATTTAAATTAACAATTGAAATAAAAAGACTTAAAAAGTCAATAAAGAACAATTATTTTAAGGCGGATGGAGCACTTAAGAAAACATCTTCTTATCAGCTTAAAATTCTTGTTATATTATGGGACATATGTTTAAAAAAAATTGTTTATTTGTGAACATTAAAAATTAGTATGGACTGATGGAGAGAATAGTTGGTATATATATATTTTTTTAAAGATTACTCCGATGAATTATTATTGATAATAAAACCAATGCGAGTCCAAAAACCATTAGCATATCTAATGGTTTCGTGTGATGAAAAACATCACAACAACCAGAAAAACACATCCAAAACTAAAAACTATAACGCTAAAACTAATGACTCGTCTCTGACTTCCAATCATTCCTCATCCGAACCATATACACCGACTCTTTAAAGTTGAGAGTCATTAATTAACTCGTTGTAGAGAATATAATATAGAACACTTGACCAACCTGTCGCGCCTTCTTGTTGAAAAGCCCATTGTTCCTCTCTTGCCATATGTAGTAAACCAATGCCCCAAATAGAAATTTGGCCACGACAACACTTGCTAATCGCTTGTGAGCAAATGAATTAATAGCCGTGACAAATGACTTCCAAGTATTACCAATGAGGTGGGTTTACCCGCGCTCTGCCGCGGAGCGCGGGGGACAAAGTGTGCAACGGACCGATGACTCCAATAGTGCGAGAGGGTATTTAGAAAAAAAGGAAAAAACAAATTCTAAAAAAAACGAGTCAACGGGCGGGTTCCGACGGGTTGACCCAGCTCCTGGCGGGTTGACCCGACTTTGCATTAAATACCCAAGGCATTTAATTCCTACCTTTTATTAAATATACTATAGTGCAAGAGTGTATTTCGAAAAAAAAGGAAAATAAATTAATTTTTTTTTTAAAAAGGGGTCGAATACGGGTCGACCGGCGGGTTACGACGGGTTGACCCAGCTCCCGGCGGGTTCCGACGGGTTGGCCCGGCTTTGCATTAAATGCCCAAGGCAATTAATTCCTGCCTTTAATTAAATATACTAATATTAGAGATAGAATAAATAAGGGCCCGTTTGGTTTGTTGGTGGGTTTAGGATTTGGATTTTGATTTTGATTAGGATTTGGATTTGAGTTTGGATAGGATGTGTGAGAAAAATATATATTATAAAAATATATAAATAATAAAGAAAATATAAAAAAGATGAGTGAGAAATATAATTTGATGAGTGAGATAAAGAGAGTTGATAGACTGGTCCCGCACTTTTATCAAAAGTCACCCTCTCACCCAAGATTCGATACAGTACTTGTTTTTGTGAATCATAGTATTACTTTTACAAACCAAACAATTATTATTAACAATCAATGTATTCCTGTGGGTCAACAACCCTCAACCAAACGGGCCCTAAGTGTTTTCACCTTATGTCAAACTTATAACGAGTAAGTGTATTCAAATAATAAATGAGAGTGTTTATCTTGCATCAGTTTACATAGAGTACAATGCAAGACCCCTAAATTTATCGTGGCATCAACATCCCTAACACGCAACTTGTCTTGAGTCTTCAGTCGCGCACCCATAAGGAGCCATATAAGCAAAGCATGACGAGGAATGCTTAGGGAGAACTGTACCACGTCAAACCAATCAATAGCATTTTCCCTAAGACGAATAGCTTGCCAAACATTCGAAATACTAACAGGGCCGTCTCATGGATTTTGGTGGCCCCTTCCCGTAACCACATGTAGGCCCTCTTAGACAAAAAAATTCGAACACATTGGCGACGAATTATATATCTATATATATTGTGCCAGGATTACATTGATGCTTACGATATTATGATCGATTGCCATTTCAATAATCAACAAATTTATGTATGCTATAAGGTACTACTATGTGACTATCTTAAAACTAAATATCAAATGTTGATGGTAATTTAATTGCCAATTACTAATTTTAAGGTTGAAAGAGCTTTAATGTCTTAAAACTATGGATAAGAATCCTCTCATGTTCAAATGAACATGAGAGATAATGTTGTGCATGTTGTGATTGTACATTATCATTAAAATAAAGTAAATGTAATATTGTACAATCACAACATGCACAACATTACCTCTCATGTTCATTTGAACATGAGATGATCTTTATCCTAAAACTATTTATGTTGCATGATTTATTACTAGAATGTGGGCCTCCATCATAAATAAGCATCAAATAAATAAGATAAAATAATGATACAAGATATGAGCTTTCTATTGTTTTATGTGTATGTATAACGGATGCATAAAAGTTATGGCCCTAGGTGAAAGGGGGCCCTGTGCCATTGCACTGGCTGCACACCCTTTGAGCCTGCCTTGTTATTACACAACTTCCACTCCAAATCTTTCCACCACAACTTGTCATAAATGTCATTAAGCACTATACGGTTTATTGAGAATATTAAACCACCTTATGTGTTAAGGACTAATGTTGCAATACATTCTGAGGTTCAGGTATGAACAGGTAAGTTTTGTTAACTTGTTATGACTATGTTCAGGTATGCACAGATAAGGGAATTATTTCCTGAAGAGCGATTGATGGCAATCTCCGACAAGAATAACGAACCATGGTATGCCGACTATGCTAACTATTTAGCTAGCCGAGTACTACCCTTCCGATCTACCCGCCAAGAGAAACAAAAATTCTTCAGCGATTTGAGGCAATACTTTTGGGATGAGCCTTTCCTATTCAAACAACGTACTGACCGAATCATACGAAGATGCGTGGCCGGAGATGAAGCAGCACAAATTCTTCGACAATGTCACAACGGACCATCCGGAGGACATCATGGCATCGCCACCACCGCAAAGAAAGTCTTCGAAGCCGGGTTTTACTGGCTACGTATCTTTCGTGATGCGCGTAAATTGGTCCAAGTTTGCGATGCATATCAGCGAGCCAGAAACATTTCCTCAAGAGACGAAGCACCTTAAAATTACATCCAAGTCTGCGAAATATTCGATGTATGGGGGATAGACTTCATGGGACCTTTCTCCTCACCAAATAGAAATAAATACATCTTAGTAGCTATCGACTACGTATCCAAGTGGGTAGAGGCTCAGACCTTCCCCACCAGTGATGCTAGGAACGTAGTGAACTTCCTTAGGAGACTATTCGCACGATTCGGAATACCAAAGGCCCTTATTAGCGATAGGGGTACCCATTTCTGCAACTACCAAATAGAGAAAGCAATGAAACGGTATGGAGTGGTTCACCGATTCTCCACAGCATATCACCCTCAGACAAACGGACAAATCGACAACACGAACCGCGCAATAAAGCGTATTCTCGAAAAAACCATTAGGAGATTTTTCATCAAATAAAGTTTTTAATTATTTTTGAGAATACGCTTTATTGCGCGGTTCGTGTTGTCGATTTGTGAAAATAAAACTTGTAACGGGGTTTGTATTCTTCTGTTATAAACCTGGAAAACCTAATGAGTTTTATTGCACAGGTCCAGAAAACTTAAAGTTTTTAATTATTTTTGAAAATAAAACTTGCATAACATTTAATATATGTATTCTTCTGTTATAAACCTGGAAAACCTAATGAGTTTAACAATTCTCTCATACTATATTTACTGCTTTATCGAGTCAACCCTAAATTCACATTGTATATTGGTAAATCGCACATTTTAAGCTTGGTGTAGTTGTCTTTGTCTTTGATTACAGGTTATATTTGATGAGAAGAAGCTTGGAAATTCCTAGAAAGTTTCATTGGATGATTCTCGAAGGACGATTTAACCAGTTATCGCATGTTTCTTCTCCATTATTGAGCAAACCAGGGGAGTACTAGTTTCTTTTCCTTATTTTCTTCTCCGTTTATTCGTTTTTACGGGTACTTCTATAGAACATTGGGGACAATGTTCAACTTAAGTGTAAGGGGAAAATAAGCCTTAGAAACTATTCTTTCATTTCTTATTTGCTTTGTCCTTGAAATGATGGGTAATATATTAAAACATAGCATTAGAGGTAAACTTTACCCAAATTTAAATTTTTTATGACACATACCAACGAAAACCGAGTATTAATAGCGTCTCATAGATAGGAATTTATATGACTAGCACAATAACCCTCATAATTCCACCCCAAAATGTGAGGTTCGCCTTTAGATCTTTAGGAATTCGGGTATCTATTATTGATACCCAAGATAGTTTATGCCTTTAGCTTTCTCGAGTTAAGGAGTGAGCAGTCACATGTGTCTATTCCGTCGTTATGGATGTGTACGTGTGGTCTTACTCACCTTTTCTGGAGCATTGAGATCGGTATTAAATTATATGAGTGTACCGGTAGCATATTAAATTCTAGAACTTGTTTTTGTGATGCATCCCGAGACCGCATAGTAAGTATTAGGATTTGCTTGATAAGAGGCATTAGGATTAACCCATGTTTTAAATATGTAATTGTTATGATGGTCACACCGATCATATAACTATCCCACACCCTTTCCATGCACTCACCTTTAGTGTAGGATACCCCTAGTACAACCCTCCGAGCCTATCATTTTCACGGTTCTCGTAATTTTCTGGTGAATTCCAGATTATTAATGAAGAGCATTGTCACCCTTAAACCAATCGTTACACCCAAATAGCCTTAGCCCACCTTGTATGTAGTCATTTTTAGTACATTATTGTGTTTAACCCAAGTTAATTATTGGGTACACGGTTGCTAAGTCCTTATCTTTGTAAATACAGTTTTGAGACGATTGGGATTCATGGTAGTATTTATTTCGCGGAAGAATGGGTAAGAAAAGTTAAGTCAATACCCCAATATATTTGTTAAATGATCTCCATGTTATTTTGATCCACCTCAAATCAGTTCATTAGTTATATTGTAAATATCGAGCATGTAAAAGCTCAAGTGTAGGGGTACATGTTATAAACCCATGTGATGTATATGTTATTCAAAAAAAATGAGAAAAGAAAAAGAAAAAGATTGATGTAGAGTTGTGTAGAGTTTGTAGATCTTCGTCCGAGTCTTGGCTTAGCAACCAAACCAACGTGTATTCGTGTAAATAATTAGCTGACCCTTCCACTCCAAATTCACCCAAATGTATCTCATCCATTTCCGTTTTCATTATATGTTATCTTACACCTACATCCTACAACCCTTTAAAAGACCTCTTAGATAGTAATGAATAATGCTTGCACCTAGCGGTGGAGGTTTAATCCTTTATCAAGCTTATGGTAATTTATATGCTATGACAGGTAATGAGTGTTGATTTTTCGTTTCCCCTTTATGTTATAAATTACTATACACCCGAGTGAAAGAGAGAATCCCAAACACTTATGTGAGGTGCTAGTATATACTTTCCGTGTTGTTAATTACGAGGTCTAGAAGGTTATGTTCTAAAATACTTTTAAAGAGTAGGTAAAATGACCCCTCATATTGCTATTATCTAGGTAGAAAAGCCAAAAATCGCAAGTGTAGGGGTATTTGATGAGGTGTCATTTTATACACTTTTTCGGGGTTATTTAAACCCCTAAATCATGTGTTTATGCCCAAAATAGGTACTTAATCGTTCCTTTTCAGGTATTTTGCATTTGGAGGGAATTTGGAGGAAATACACGTTACTTGGGGTCATTTGGAGAAGAAACAGGCAAGACTACGGACCTACACCAACATCTCTCAAGATTATGTTCTCAGCAGCTGGAGACGACGTCACAGTTTCAACGTGACGCCGTCACAACGCCTCTCACAACGACATCACAGATTCCACGACGGGGTCAGAGATCACGACCCAACCCAATATCTAGAATATTCTCTTTCATAATGGCGTCATGACTAAAACGCGACGCCGTCATAGCGTTTTTCCTATATATACAAACCCGAATTTAGGGTTTTGTGTGTGTAACTTTAGAATAAAAAGAGGGTAAGAACCCTAGTTCGTTTAGCAGCTGTTAGGGATGATTTTAGGGCCTAAAAACCCTATTGTACTTCCTCCAACTCATGTTTTAATCAAGTAAGGTTTATTTAATCATTCAATATGTCTATGTGTTATTTGATTTATCTATGTTCTTGCTTTATCTTTAACATGCTTGGTTAAACCTTCTATTGTGTTTATTTATGATTGTATGAAACCTAGAATGTAGATCTTAGTGGTGTTGCTTCTTGTGATGGAAGTGCATGTTAGGTCTTAGAAAACCAACTTTTGTCTGTATCGTTGTTGATATGTCTAGGGAAACATGATTGTGTAGAAAGGATACCATCAGGTAACAGTCTTCATACTACCTTGCCCCCTAATATGGTTGATCCACTCTTAATATATTTCACATGCACTTAGTATACCCTTAGGGGCCTTGTAATAGTCTTCATACTACCTTACTTGTGCGTTGCTCTAACGGGATACTAAGTAGACGATGGGTTCGTGTAATTCATTCATGACTTAGGAAATAATTACAAGACCATCCAAGTGTGACAAAGCAACAACACTAGGAGAAGCAATCTAGGGAGTAATACATGATTAAATAAACAAAATCTTTTATTATATTATTATCACCATTAGTTTAGATTATTATTTAGTTTAATAGCTAAAACCAACCAACCTCTCTAATATATGATTTACCTGCTTTCCATAAAATATATAAACATAAAAATAATCTTCTCTCAACCCTTAGAATTATGTTAGACCGTGATCAAGCATTCCCAACCTATTCCATGAGTGAATGATAACAACCCCCCGAGTCTTTCCTATACTACTACTACAACGATTAGATGCTTTGCCTAGGGAGTTGTAAAACTTCATGTAGAAGTCTAACGACGACCGCACCAGTATGCAAGGATTGAAAGGATAAGAGGAGCTAGGGTTCAATGCTATATATACATCTCATTCTCTCTTTTTCTTATAGTTTTATATGTTATTTTTCTCTCTCTAAAATCGTGTTCATCTTTGTTATCTCAACCTGTAAGATTAAGAGATTTAGTTTAGTCTTTTCTTTTGTAATATGTATCTGAACTCAAAACATGTAGCTACATTTGAAGTAGTTGACAGATGTTGTGAATAAAATAAGTGGAGAGGTTGGTTGTATTCATAACATCTAGTGTTATATCTAGATCTTTGTATACTTTTCTACATGGTATCAAAGCCAGGTTGGCTTTGATACAAACATCAGTGGTTTTAAATCAATTTTGTAAAATTAGGGTTTCAAATTTTTTTGGGGGCTTTTGTGTTTTGAGTTCAGATCTGAGTAGATCGAGTTGTTAATTGAACAATTAGTGGTTGAATTAATCATTTTGATTAATTCTTGAGTATATTGTGGTCGATCAAATTTTAGGGTTTCTAAAATTTAGGGGTTTTTGTTCCTGATTGTTTCTTGATAATCAACAAGTGTTGATTTATCATATTTGTGGTTGATCGTCAAAAAATAGGGTTTTTCTGTATCAAAACCCTAATTCATGGGTTCTTGAGTTTATTCTTGAAATCATTGATATTGAGTCTTATTGTTTATATTGCTTAAAGATTTCTTTGTCTAATCAAGTTGTTTGTTTGTTTTTCAGGTTATATTGTTCCGCTGCGTACTTGGTTTGTTTATGAGACATCTTGTCTCATTTGGAGTGTTGTTTTGCGTGCTCTTTAACACCCCTCACGCTCTCTCTCTAGATAGTTGGAGCTGTGATTGGTGGATTAATTGTGGTTGAAGGTGTTTGGTGTTTATAAACTTAGTTTTTAGTTTTGTCTAGTTTCCTGAGTATACATCATTTAATTGGTACTATTAAGGTGAACCTTGACCTACTTCTCAAAGAAGCAAGGAATCCTGGTTCATTAAGCTTGATAGTAGGTGTATACCTTGTACCACATTTATTACTGAGTTTATACTACCATCTGGCGGTTCTGTGTTTTGTTCTGTTTTCATTGTTTGTTTCTTTGATTTGTCATTATGGTTGATGGTGATAAGCCTCCTAATGATAAGGGGCAAGCCTCTGATCCTGAAGGAAGTAATATTGATTAGTATGATCCATTGTTCTTGCATAGTAATGACACAGGTAGGGTACCTTTAATCACTTTTAAATCGGAAGGTACTAAAAATTACAAAGTTTGGAAAGCTGCTATAACTATTGCTATTCACACTAAGAATAAACTTGGTTTTATTAATGGAAAGTTAGCTAGACCTACTGAAGAAGGTTTTAAGCAAGAACAAGGGGATAGATGTAATTATGTGGTGCTTAATTGGATTTTTGGTTGTGTTTCTCAAGATGTTTTTATGAGTCAAGTTTTTTCTAAAAATGCTAAGGTTGTTTGGGATAAGTTAGTTTAAACATATAGTAAGCAAGATGCTTTTGTTATTTTTAATATGCACTATAAGATTCATTCTTTGTCTCAATCTGGATCTCCTTTGTTTGAGTATTATCACAAGTTTAATGCATTATGGAGGCAATATGACTCCCTTGCCAATTTGCTTGACTGCATTTGTGAGAACTCAGATAAGTTGAAGAAACACAATCAACTCGTTAAGTTTATGTAGTTTCTTATGAGTCTTGATGAGATTTATGCTCCTATCAAGAGTATAATTCTTACCACTGATCCAAATCCTAATGTTAAGGGAGCTTTTGCTACCCTGTCTAGAGATGAATCCAACAGGGGTTCTCAGTCTCACACTGTGTCCAAACCTGGTAATTCTGCTTTTGTTGCTAGACCTAATACTAGAAATAATAATTGGACTTCTAAAAATAATCAACCTAGAAAGCTTAATAGACCTAACTTGGTTTGTACTCACTGCAATATGAATGATCATACTGCTAATAGGTGTTCTGAACTTGTAGGATATCCTCCCAATTTTAAGAAGAATAATGGTTTAATAAGAATACTGCTAGTAGTAATGTTGTTGCAGGTAATAAGGATCAATCTACTAGTAACTCTTTCACAGATGATCAATATAAAAGATTGATGGCCTTGATTAGTGATAAACTGGTTCTAATTGTATGCCTGCATATATTGCAGGTATAAATTGTGTGATCAGTTTCTGTTCTTCAAGATTCTATAATCATAATTCTAATATAAGGTCATACAAACTTTATATTGGATGGATTATTGATTCTGGTGCAAGTCAACATATGACTTACACCATTTTGAATATGTTCAATGTTGTTGAGGTATCTAAACTTAATATGACAGTTGGTCATCCTAATCGTACTAAGGTTCAGTCTTTTATCTGTGTACAAGCTAAGTAAAGATAATAAGTTCAGAGTCTTATTTGATGAGGATGTTTATGTTATTCAGGACTCTGTTAAAAAGATTTAAGTGGGGACTGGTAATGAAAGTAATGGGCTGTATTTTTGAATACACGTAAAAAATGGTTAATAATAACATTTAAACTTGTTGTTTGTCCAAATGCATATGGCATAACAGACTTGGTCATCCCTCTGATCAAGTCTTGAACATTTAAAAGACAAAACTTGATTTTGAAAAGGATGAAACAGATAATGTTTGTGATGTTAACCATAAGGCAAAGCAAACAAAGGATCCTTTTCCTCTTAGTGAATATCAAACCAAAGATCTTGGACAGAATGTTCACTTAGATATCTAGGGTCCTTATAAGGTTCAAAGTAGAGAAAGGTATAAATACTTTATGACTTTGGTGGATGATTACACTAGAGCTGTATGGGTGTTCTCATTAAGAGGGAAAGATGAAGTGTTTCAACATATTGTTACCTTTTTTAACTTGATCAAAAATCAATTTGATAAATCTGTTAAGATTTTTAGAAGTGATAATGGAACTAAATTTATAAATCAAAATATGGAAATGTTTTTAAAGGAAAATGATATACTTCATCAGACCTCCTATCCTTATACCCCTCTGTCAGGACCAAATATATCATTTCCACGTTATATTAATTGAACCAAATAAGAAGAAAAGAGAAGAAGAAAGAAAGAATATTAGATTAGAAATGGAGTGTTTGGAAGGTTACACATACAAGAGGGAATGTGAAATGAACCAACCAACACCCTCCCTATCTTGGAGAGGGGTATTTATACCACAGGTAAGACCGGTCTAAGGAGACTTCTTAGGCCGTGTGGTTTGGTTTGTTGGGCTGGGCTCAGGATCGTTTTGGGCTTTATCCCATTACACGTACAATATTAGATTAACTAACGAGTCTGATACCCTTAACTTAGCCTATTACAACGTATACTAAATAAAGATCGAGTTTTCTTATTCGACTTAATATTTTGAGGCTAACAATCTCCCCCGAAGCAAGGTCTTGAAACCTTCTATCGAGTTTCCATGTTCGACTCAATATTTTGAAGCTAACAATCTCCCCTGAATCGAGGTCTTTGAATCCTTCTACCTTGGGCTTTTTGAGATTACTTTGGACATTGATATCTTGGTCTTGGTCTTGGTCGTTATCTTTGTTGTAGGCCTGTTCCTTCATGCTTTGCGATCTTTGATCTTGAGCCTTTTCTTTTGACTTGACTTTAATTCCGAGATCTTTAAATATTTCTCCTTGAAATCTTGTATAGTCTTCGGCCAGATCTTGCGTCTCTTGGTGTCTTGACCAACATGCTCATACTTTGAATCATCTTGAAAGCTTGCTAACAATCTCCCTTGACATCTTTGTCTTGATAATCTTAATATCTTTAAGGAAGATCTTTAATATCGGAGTTTGAGGAAGTCTTTGTCTTTAAATTTGAGCTTTCTTGTGTTCTGAATCTTGATGCTTATAGTATGTCTTTGTAGTTTGAGCATGAGCATGTGGTAATGAATTTGGCTCGCCATAGACTAAAATGACTCTGTATCCGTCGTATAAAACCTGGATGTTGATGGTTGTAGTGGCAGAACAACAATTATGGACGAATGTGTCTTTGTCACTTCGTCAAATACGGATGCAATAACCATGATTCCCCATTAAATCAGTATAAATACTGCCTATGATTAGGTAGAATTCAAAAGAATCTCCTTGATAGGGTTTCGCAGCTGTACTAGCCGTTCTCGTTACCGGAGCGTCTCAAAGCAGACAACACGATAAAAGTGAATCAGTGAGTTACTATCTCACTGATTGACTCGTCAATTCAGAGACTGGACCAAATCGATATCCAGTTAACACAAGTTTGTTGCATATAGAATCTCACAAGTCACCTAACGTAGAGCTGTTTGATGTTGACTCTAGAAGGATTTTCATCGTCACTGTGATTACTAAAGCGTATCACTCAGATGTTCTGGCATAATAACAAGGATAGTGCGTAGGAATCTTGTTAACAGCTTGTGAACTTAATGGTGTTCAACAAGTGTTTGTCATGGAATGTGTCCTAATGAGATTTATTTATTGATCTCTTCTAGACTCGATTTGTGCGTTTTGGTTTTAGTAGTCGGAGGCTGGAGATGACTGCCACCTTTTCAATATCAACTAACTCAGAGTGAGAAAGTTGATAGATAACGTGTTGATCTCCGTGACAAATGAGACAAGTATATTTTGAGAGAAACTTGAATGACTGGGAAGGGTTGTGCAGTGCATCATTGGGTCCATGATGTCTTGTCTTTAATACCAGAATTCATCTTAGTGAAATCCGATAGCATATGTATTGACCCGGTTTCTGCCTTAAGTTGTATGGAGGGCTTCTTTCTTTAGACCCTTTATCCTTACATTTCTTTTTCATTCTTCAACCCCTTCAATGCTTACCAAGACGTCATTACTTACACCTTGCTGTGATTGTTCCAGTATTAGCTCAATATTAGTCGGCATTATTCCCTTATTCTCATTCATCTCTAATCATACCTAAGGACTGTTATTTCTAACTATGAGGTATCCTTGGGTAGATCCCTTCGGTTCTGGTTGGATCATAGGACTAATACCTAACCTAACCACCTTATGACTTCCTAATCGTCGTGAGTTAAGATGTTGTTGTGTATTTAATCTTCACCATAAAACCATTGAAAAAATCAATTAAAGTGTTTGATAGAATATCAAAACATTTAACACTTTGAAAGTTTCATCTTTTAAAAAAACTCCCCTTTCACACATGCATCAATGAACGAAAGTGTTTAGCACATGTGGGTAAAAGTATATAGCACTTTGAGTCTTCAAATCAATTATTAAATATTTAGGTCACATTTTAATCACATTTCTCTCCTTATTTTAAACACTAAGTCACTTAGTTTTGAAATACCAAGTGATTAAAATTTGTCTTGAAAAATCATGGGGATAGATGTGTTGCAACATGAATTATATGGAACTTGCTATTTAGCTCCCCTCAATTTCACACATATGACACCAATTGAGAGAATAAGATTATGACTTTGTAAATTCCATGTGAAATTGAGTTTGAGCTACTTGTTTATGTTTTAACAAAATGAGTGTTTAAATATTATTGACATTTAACATCTTTCATTTTTTTAAACAATTTGAAATGTTTTAGACACATAAAGTAGACATGTGAGTATGTGTCTAAAAGCGTTAAAACTTGGTTTTAAAAGCCCCTCCTCAAAAATTGATCCACTTATAAAAAAATGATTCGACTTTTGAAAGTTTCGTGAGGAGGGAGTGTTGAACACATAATTTTGATAGATTTTGAAAAACCTTTTGATAAATTCTTGAAAAATTATGCTCAATGGTTTTGAAAACCAATGTTACTTGAGCTCTAAAGACTTTGAATGTCTTTTAATTGACTTTTTGTGTCAGTTCAAGTCTCAGAAGTTTTTACCTTCTCGTTATGAGGATATATGTACATGATTGCACATTTTCCTTTATTTGAAGAACGAGTCCTAAGCTGATATTTACTTAGAAGTCGTGTGTCCCGAGCAAGAAAACTTTTTGAAAGAATGCTCTGGACAATGAAGATTTCTTTTCTTTTGAAGATAAAGCGCATTGAAGCGTACACTTTTCTTTTCTTTAAAACCGAGTCCTAATCAGAAGTCATTTAGACAATAGAAATGACATGTTTTGAAACTTTTGAACTCTTGCTCGAACTTCATTTACACACCCGTGTCAATTTTAATTGACATTTCTAAGCACGTAAATGTTATCGATTCCAAGAGACATGTTAAGAAGATTCTTTTTGGTATTTTTTAAATTTTCTAATTTTATATTTTGTTTTTGAAGATTTTCTATTTTTCTATTTTCTTTTTCAAAAATATTTTCTAACATAATTAAAAATAAAATGTTTATACAAAGATGTTGAGGATAAGATGTTTCCATTAGATGAACCCTGTGAAGAAATGGGTTTAGAAGCCTTTGAAGTACATGCACTCAAAGATGAAGAGTTTGCACAAATAATAGTGTTAGGGTTACGTGTTTCCTTTCCTAATGTTGAAGCACTATCATTCGTGTTGTAGCAGGTTTCAATAGACTTTTTAATGGGAATCCACCTAAGACCAACATAAGTAAAGATTCTACCCATTGGTTTCAATGTAAGACCAGATCTAGGAGGCGTTGTTTTCAGATAAATAACAGAAGACTTATTCAGAGAAAACTTTTGTCCTATGGGGATCTGTCTGTCATGTTTCTTAGAATCACTTTTCTTTTCTACGGGTATATATCTTTTTATTATCTTATGGGATTGTGCATCCTTTTTCTGTGTAGAGGCACGAGAATTTACCTTTGAGAGGTATTTTAAGATGCACTCATTATGATTTGCACTGTAAATGCACTTTTTGCATGTAGGACATGCCAAGTCTTTTGACTTCAAGAAAGGCTTGTGATTCCTAGGTGTTTCTACTATGTTAATAGTTTTATTCGATACACGACTACTCATGGATGGTGGCCAATTCCTAGGTTGTTGATACGAGTTCCTAGGTTTCGGTTTGCTACCACTAGCAGTGTTTGGTAACCTATCAGGAGTTATCACACTAGGTTTTGTATTCAAAGCTTTGTCTTTCTGAAGTTATGCATATTTCTTAGCTTCTTGTAGGTAGTAATTATGAACCATGTCATTTGAGCCTACAGATTCCCTTTGTGACTGAAATGACACATGCTTTGGTCTATTCCTAGAAGAGCCAGGTGCATTCACATCATAAGGCTTAGCAAAAGACAATTTCCTAACTTGAGGCCAGGAGTGTGGAGTGATTGGTTTTTTCAAATTATTGGACACATCAACTTGGGAGGCAGATCGATGTTTTGCAACTTGGGATCGTTCAGATTTATACGCAGTTAGTTGTCTTACCACTGGTTGATTTTTGATTGGTTGCAAGGGCGGTTTCCCTAAAATTGATTGTTTTTCAAAATTAGTATCCACACTCTTATCTTTCATCTTCTCAGTGAGTTTCTTTAACTCACTTATTGTTATGTTCTTGTCTTGCAACTGAGCTTTCAAATCTTGTATTTTAAAATATTGATCACGTTCTTTTAGAAATACATTTGACGCTTTTTCTATGCAAACTGTGTCAATTTTAATTTGTTCTTGACATTGTTGTAAAACAAGTTCAAGAGAAATCGAGTGTTGTTCAAGTTTTGAAAAACTTTTTAATAGCTCATTATACTCTTGTTTACCAACATTTTCAGTTTGTTTGGAAAGCTTTTCTGTAAGACATTCACATTCTTTGATTTTATAAAGATACAGACATTGCAATTCAGTATGAGCATCTAAATCAGATAAAGAATGTAAATAGAAACACATAACATCCTTTGAGACACACTCTTGGAGAAGTAGATCATATATATATTTGAAAAATCAGCTTTGTTAGATTCAAGTTCATTAGTCCTTTTTTAAGAGATTGAACGTACTTTAAATCTACAGACATCTCTTGTTTAAGTTCATTTACAAATATGAAACTATCATTTTGTGTCTTTAGTGCAAGAGGCAGCAAACAAGTTTTCAAAAGCACGGTCATATCTTCAGTTGTTGGTGCACGAAATTTATCATACGTATGTTTTTCCCAAGCTAAATCAACAATTTCTTTGAAATGATTTATGTTATTAGTCATTACATTATAAGCTTGTCTACTCTTGCTTATCGATTTTTGAGTAGGTAGAAAACCTATGTTTTTTACAATGTGTGGCTTATATTTAACAAAAGATTTTCTCCACATTTTTTTTCGAACTTCATTTGCATGTGCCAACTGATCAAGATATTCCCGTGATGGTGGTTTAAAATTTTCATAAAGACTGTTTTGCTTTGAGTAGTCATATGGTTTCACTATGTCTTTATGCAATTTGGATCTACTCTCTTGTTCAAGAGTCAAGGTCTCTTCCCTATCAGGGAAAAATATGTTTGCAAGATCATCTTTGTCATATGGGATCTCATACAAACATGGCTTTTCAGATTGAGCTTTTTGAGGTACATAAGATTTGCAAAAGTTGGTCTTCTATTATATGTTGAACTTTTAGGAGCTAACATATGAATGGTTTGAATTGATTGATTCCGTATACAAACAATTTCATTTAAAAATGTTAGTTGTTTTTCCACTGCAATTAATTTTTCAAGATCTCTTTCTTCCTTAAGTTTTAAATCCTTTATTACCTTATTTTTCTCTTTGACAAGACCTTCATAACGTGAATTTGTTAAAAGACTCTGTTTGACTAACTCATCATTTTTCTCTTTGACAACAAAAATTTCGTATGCTTTTATTTTCAAAGCTTCTTTTATGTCATGTTCCTTTTGAGCTAATAGTCCTAGAGTTTCTTTTAATTTACGTTCAAGTGTGTCATTTTCAATTGTACGGTCATGGTAATTCTTGTACTTCGCAAGCTCAACCTCTTTATCATGAAGTGCACCTAAATATCTATCTCGAGTTCTTTTAGACTCCCCAAGAGTTGTATTAGTCTCCTCAAGAGTAGATTTCCACTCTTTCAATTCATGAGTAAGTGTTGTATTTGCGTTCCTTAATTGCTTTTGAATCTTTTTGTTTTCATCAATATCAAGTTTTAAATTTGCAATTAAGTTAGCAAGCACAACACGCTCATCTTCATGATCATCATTCTGGTCATCCTTGAATTCATTATTACACATATCTGATGAATCAGGTGTGGTATTGTTATCAACCTTTTCCATTAAGATGTGTCATTCATGTTTTCAGGTTGCTCAGAATGTTGAGTTTTAATAGCAAACATATTATATTCAGCAATATATGGTACCTCATCCATTGGTTCTGTGTCATAGGAAGGTCTGATATCCGTATCATCCCCAGAAGTGCTTTTTTCATTGCATTCATTCCTTGACCTACTGCTTTTATTTCTAGATGTGCTGCTTTGATTCTCTGAGATTTGATCATTCCCAGTCTTGCTGCAATCATTCTTTTTCCCAAAGTCTATCCCACTACTTTCAGTAAGAACCGGACTAGCATCCAATGCATTATCCATATCAACCTCTCCTTGTTTCTGCAACCTCTGTGCATTCATCCGTTGCTTAATTGCTTTATCATTAAGTATTGATTCAATCATATACTTCTGAATGAAATCAAAGTCTTTGAGTATTCTTTCTTTGAAGTCTTGAGGTTTCATTCCAGTGTATGCTTGAAAGTCCTTTCTTAAGTACGTACCATCTAATTGTGAAGACTTTATTAACATTGAGGTGAAAATTTTCTCAAATGGTGTCTTGAGCACTATGAAGGCAGCCTTGCAGTTAGACTCATGAAGTGTTTCGTTAGTAAGTTATGTTTCTAGTGTAGCCATGTTCTGACAGAACGTTCTTGTGAATGTGTGAACATCTTCACCAAAGATATGACTAAATGCACGGTCAAATTCACTTGCATTGATGTCTGGTACATCTTTCTTTGAGAGAAGCATGAATTTTGATTTAAGTGCACTAAGACCATTTAGGAAACTATCTTTCATTATACTTGCTTTCTTTTAAAGTCTTTGCATCTCCATTTCTTTTGAATCCATACATGAAGAGGTAACATTCTCTTCCAGTTTAACCGAATGTGAATTATGAAAATGATTTTCTAGGATCTTAAGCAAGTAGAGTGATTGTTGTTGTGGATTGTTGTCGATGAATCGTTGATTAATAAAAGGACTAACGGTTACCATACGTTCAACTTAAAAAGATTAACGGTTGATTAAAACACAATAAGGACTAACAGTGTAATTGAAATCCAAGTTAAATGCTTAACGGTTGTTAATTAAAGTTATAGGGACTAACGGTGCAATAACAATTTCCTTAAATGGTTAACAAACAAAGAAAGAACGAATGGTGAATTGGTCTTGAAGTCCAGGGGCTAAATTTGTAAAATTTGAATTATAGTAATTAAAAAAGATAGTTCCCTCCTTTTTATTGTCTTCTTCGTTTAAAAAATTGTAAAATATCTCGCCGACTCGTGTGGTTATCGTCAACCAAAAACAAACATGCTACGATGATCGTTGAAGGACCGCGATGATAATGATAGTCGTTAGAAGACCCACGAACAACCGAAACTCAAAACCGAAAAACCGTAGTAACACGACAGAAACTAGAAACTTGTCAAATTCGGTAACCTTAAACCTTGGCTAAATTGGTTACCTTAAATCTTGTCTAAATCGGTTACCTTTGAATTTTTTTCTAAGTCGGTTACCTTAAATCTTATCTAAATCGGTTATATTAAAGTACAAGGACTTTATTGTAATAGTTGTAAAGTGTAGGGTAGATTTTTTAACTATTTTTATTTTTGTTAGAAGCAGTTAAGAGTTCTATATAACTCTTACCTGCTCTTCATTTTTGTAACAACTTTTGATAATGAAATCATAATCGTTTCACTTTTCTATATGGTAAAATTCCTAAATTTTCACTTACAAAACTTGATAATCATGAATTGATCTTAATGATCTTGATTCATTTTGATCTGGATTGTGTTCTTGATTGATTTTGTTCATCAATTGAGTTGTTTACACCTTTAATTCAGTCAATTTTCAGTTTTAAGTGTTCTTTGTTAACTGACGTCATCAATGGCGATTCCACCTCCACCACCAGTCACACAACCTTAAATTATTGTTAATAATGTCAATGATCCTTTATACATTGCTAGTTCTGATCATCCAGGCATGGTGTTAACCAATACACCATTCAATGATACTAATTTTCATGGTTGGAGCAGGATTGTTAAAATGGCTTTGGGGGCAAAACTGAAATTAGGATTTATTGATGGTTCTTGTAATAGGCCTAGTGTTGATAATGTGGATGAACAAAGGTGGATTAGATGTGATTACATTGTAACTTGTCAAATTCTTAATTCTATGGTTGCTGAGTTATCAGATGCCTTTCTTTATGTACAATCTGCATGTAAATTATGGAAAGAAATTGCAGAGAGATATGGGCAAAGTAATGGTCCTCTCATTTACCAGTTAGAAAGGGAACTTAGCCAGATAACCCAAGGTAACCTTACCATTGCTTCATTCTTTAACAAACTTAAGAGGTGTTGGGATGAATTGAAGAATCTTAATGGATTGCCTACTTGTAATTGTCGTAAGATGAGGGAATGTGCTTGTTCTGTTATTGAGAAGTTTATTAAAAGAGATAATAATTCAAAGCTTATTCAGTTCTTGACAAAGTTAAGTGATGGGTATGAATCTGTGAGAAGTCAGATCTTGGCCATGGATCCATTACCAAGTGTGAATAAGGCTTATTATATTGTTCAGCAAATTAAAAAGCAGAAACAAGTCACTAATCATGCTTTTGAACCTACTGCTTTCTTTGCTAGTATGAACAATAAAGGGGGAAATTCTAGTAAAAGAGATGGTAAGAATGTCATAAATGATTACAGGCATGATGTGAAAAGGACTTGTACTCATTGTAATCAGGAAGGTCATATTGTGGATCAATGTTTTGAAAAGATTGGTTATCCAGATTGGTATAAAGGGAAAATGGCCAAAAAGTCTAGTAAACTTGCAGCCCATGTCAGTTCTGGTTTTGATGAGCATTTTCATGGGGACACACCTTTTGATATGGGAACTGAAAATGAAGTTGCTTATGGTCAAAATGGTGGAGTTGATCAGAAATTGGTAGCTGTTGTTTGTCAAGAAATGATGAAAATTTTCCAAGGGAAGAGTGGCATGGAAGACAGGACTTATGCAAGTACTTCTCAAGCAGGTATAATGAGTCTCTTCACTGCATCTTTTGCCTTATTTTTTTCATCTTAATATGGATATCAAGATGGATTAGATTAATGATACTGGAGCTTCTGATCACATGACCCCAAACAAAAGCTTATTCATATCAACCAAAGCCCTTAAAAAGCCAATCATTGTTCATTTACCAGATGGTACTTCCAAAATAGTCACCATTGTTGGTAAAGTGCAGTTGACTCCTAATTTGATCCTCACTGATGTGTTTTATCATCCTGAATTCCAATTGAATCTTCTTTCAGTTGGAAAATTAATCCAAACAAACAACCTTACTGCTCATTTTTACCCTAATGATTTCATGTTTCAGGACCCTACAACTAAAGAGATTGTGGCTGTTGGTAAAGGTTCAAGATGCTTGTATATCTGCAAACCAACTACTGACAAAGCTGCATTCTTTGAAAGTGTTTCTGAATTCATAAAATCCTACAAACAACCTTATCCTACTGTCTGTTTTAATAAAACTACTTTTAGTAACTCTGTTTACAAGCAATCCATTGATGTACAAACTTTTCATGCCAGACTTGGCCATAGTTCTGTATCAAAGTTACTTCATATTCCTGTTTGTAGTACTATGGATTTGACAAATTTCTCCCGTGAATGTTGTATGTTGTCTAAAATTCATAGACTGCCTTTTCAGTTAAGTCAATCTAAGTCTGCAATAGCTTTTGAATTGCTTCATATGGATTTATGGGGTCCTTATAAGAAACCAGATTTGAATGGGGCTCATTATTTTTTCACTATTGTGGATGATCATACAAGGGCTACATGGACTTATTTGGTTCATGCTAAAAGTCAGATACCTGCACTTATTT
This sequence comes from Tanacetum coccineum, assembly GCA_026074375.1. Taxonomy (NCBI): domain Eukaryota; kingdom Viridiplantae; phylum Streptophyta; class Magnoliopsida; order Asterales; family Asteraceae; genus Tanacetum; species Tanacetum coccineum. The sequence continues at coordinate 26,044 of BQNB010016178.1, forward strand.
CTTCCTTTCTGGCATATATAGAAACTCACTTCCAAGCTAAGCCTAAGTTTATTAGATCAGACAATAGAACTGATATTTTCAATTGTGAGTGTAGTGCATTATTTCAGCTTAAAGGGATTCTGCATCAAAAATATATGGCATACACTCCACAACAAAATAGAGTTGTAGAAAGGAAACACAGGCATTTGTTAGATACTGCAAGGTCAATTAGATTATATGTCAATTTACCCATTCAATTTTGGGGGGATTTTATATTATCAGCTACTTACCTTATTAACAAAATGCCTATGAAAAAGTTACAATGGAAGTCTCCATATGAAGTGTTACACAAGAAGCCTTAAGTTTTTAATCATTTAAGGGTTATTGGGTGTTTGAGTTATGCTGTTGTTACAAGGCCTCATAAGGATATGTTTGATAACATAGGAGTTAAATGTGTTTTGATAGGATATCCACAAAACCAAAAGGGGTATAAACTGTACAATTTGGTGACAAAGGAAGTATTTCTAAGTAGAGATGTTCTGTTTGATGAAAAGGTTTTTCCTTTTAAAGATACTACTCCTAATCAGTCTAAAAGGATGTTCAACATGCCTTCTTTTGCTGATGAACCTTTTGAAGATGAGTTATCTCCTTTGGCAAACACCCCTTTACCATCTGATTTCAATAGCTCAACTCCTATAATACACAATTCATCTGTTTCAAATACACCTGATCTCATAACACATGATCCACCAGATCCAAATATATCTACACAAATGCCCTCAGCAACTGTACCTAATGACAATGGGCCTACACAGTCAAAGAGGTCAACAAGACAGTCTGCTAAGCCAAGTTAGCTTAAGGATTTTGTTACTCCTCATAGAGCTAATGTAGTATCTACAGTCCAATATCCTTTGTTCAGTACTTCTGTTTTTAAGGGAATTCCTCATAGTCACATTGATTTTCTAGCAAATGCATTTGCTGCTACTGATCCAACTAGTTTTCATCAAGATAAGACATATGATGGTTGGATTGAGGCAATGAATAAAGAGCTAGCAGCTTTGGAAGCAAACCAAACATGGACTTTAACTTCTTTACCTTCTGGTCATACAACCATTTCTTCAAAATGGGTGTACAAAACAAAATTTAAGCCTGATGGATCAGAGGAAAGAAAAAAGGCAAGACTTGTTGTCAGAGGATTCAATCAAAAGGAAGGTTTGGATTACAAGCATACTTTTTCTCCAGTTGCTAAATTAGCTACAGTTAGGGTGTTGATTGCCTTAGCCACAGCTAAACAGTGGCCTTTACATCAACTTGATGTAAACAGTGCTTTCTTACATGGGTACATTGATGAAGAAATTTACATGTTACCTCCTCAAAGGTATGATAAGGCTGCTAAAGGACAAGTTTGTTTTAACACCCCCAAATTTACACGCAGCGGAACCAACAATTTGGGTGTTAAATAATAGTACAATAGTCGCAAGAAATAAAGAACGACTCAAAGAGGCATCTTAAAAACAAACAACCATTCCATTTTATATTTATCAGAGTTCAAAAGCGTAGTCCCAAGAGATCGTTACCATACATAAAACAAGTTTGATTTTAACAAACTAAATTAAGTTTTTGTTAAGGAATGGATTTTTAAAGTAATGCACAAAATGTTAGCGCAAATCCTCCTCTTTATTGCCTCCAAGCCTCCGCACTTCAATTACCTGAGATGAAACATGCTAAAAAGTCAACACGAGGTTGAGTGAATTCATAGGTTTTATAAGTAATAAACAGTTGAAAGAGAGTTGAACACAAGCATTATAATATTTATAAGCATCATATAGACTTGTGGGCCAGACAAGCTAATAACCAACAGTTGCATTGAGCTCGCGACACCGATCCCATTGACGAAATTTATAATCAATTAATTATACAATGAATGCCCCCAGGTTAGGTATTTTCGTCAGATACCTACTCAAATCTCCATACAATATGTCCGTACATTGGGAGTGCTCACTTTCCCGGATTCAAACTCCCAAAAACCGAACCGGGTTGTCAAGCCCATAGCGCTATTAATTGTATGAGCGGCTACCCATCATAGGTAGTTGACGGCTCACGATTGGGGTCTTATGACGAAAGCTACTCAAGAAACAACATATATTCACATACGGGTCCAAGCATAGGAAAAAAACCTACTTGTGTTCGTTTTATAAAAACTAGCATGCATCTCCCTCACGGGGTTTAAGAAAAATACTTGAAAAGCGAGGCTATGAACTCACTTTGAGCGGACGGTAATATCAATAATATAAGAGCTGAAGAAGACAATT
>BQNB010016178.1:30471-72021 GCA_026074375.1 Tanacetum coccineum
GAAAACTAGTTGGATCAGTAGCAGCAAAAGCATTGGCCAGAAAAGCAATGTGACTATGAGGAATTCCCTTAAAATCAGAAGCACTGAACAAAGGATATTAGACAGTAGATACTGCATTAGGTCTATGAGGAGTAACAGAATCCTTAAGCCAACTTGGCTTAGCAGGCTGTCTTGTTGACCTCCTTGACTGTGTGGGCCCATTGTCATTAGGTATAGTTGCTGAGGGTATTTGTGTAGATACATTTAGATCTGGTGGATCATGTGTTGTGAGATCAGGTGTATTTAAAACAGATGAATTATGTATTATAGGAGTTGAGGTATTGAAATCAGGTGGTAAAGGGGTGTTTAAGTTAACTCATCTTCAAAAGGTTCATCAGCAAAGGAAGGCATGTTGAATATCTTTTTAGACTGAGTATGAGTAGTATCTTTGAAAGGAAAAACCTTTTCATCAAACAGAACATCTCTACTTAAAAATACTTCCTTTGTTACCAAATTGTACAGTTTATACCCCTTTTGATTTTGTGGATATCATATCAAAACACATTTAACTCCTCTGTTATCAAACTTGTCCTTATGAGGCCTTATAACAGCAGCATAACTCAAACACCCAATGACCCTTAAATGATCAAAAACTGGAGGCTTCTTGTGTAACACTTCTTATGGAGACTTTTATTGTAACTTTTTCTTAGGCATTTTGTTATACAATCCCCCTAAAATTGAATGGGTAAATTGGCATATAATCTAATTGACCTTGCAGTGTCTAACAAATGCATGTGTTTCCTTTCTATAAATCTATTTTGTTGTGGAGTGTATGTCATATATTTTTAATGGAAAATCAATTTAAGCTGAAATAATGCACTACACTCACTATTGACTATCTTAGTTCCATTATCAGACCTAATAAACTTAGGTTTAGCTTGGAAATGAGTCTCTATATATGCCAGAAAGGAAGAAATAAGTGCAGGTATCTGACTTTTACTGAAAAAGGCCAAACATTATTAACTTATGTCCGCATAAGCTCGGGACATTTAATATCTTGAACGATTGTGTAGAGAGTCTTTTGAATTTATCTTACACATGTCTTTGACTGTGATCTTGAGCTTTCCTTGAGATGCATTTGCCCAAAAACATAATCTTACATCATCTTGTAATGGTTCGCCATCTTGTGCACTTGTGAATGAATACTTGACATCAGAGTTTGCGGAAGCTTTGACACCTTTATGAGGTTTTTCATAACATCATCACAAGTGTAGGTCGTGTCTGAACATTTGGTTATTTACTTGACATCTCAGGAACTGGGACTTTCCATCTCCATCTCCATCTTTACGATATCCTGTAATGAAACAGTTAGTAATAAAGAGAAAATTGATTTGAAAAGACAGTCTAAGTGTTTCCTATAAAAGACTTTTGTAACACTTCGAAAGTTTTGATTGTTTGTCAAATGATGAATAACCGTCAATTCTTATACTGAAATCATTAGGGTAAAAATGAGCAGTAAGGTTGTTTGTTTGGATTAATTTTCCAACTGAAAGAAGATTCAATTGGAATTCAGGATGATAAAACACATCAGTGAGGATCAAATTAGGAGTCAACTGCACTTTACCAATAATGGTGACTATTTTGGAAGTACCATCTGGTAAATGAACAATGATTGGCTTTTTAAGGGCTTCTGAAAGAAGATTCAATTAGAATTCAGGATGATAAAACACATCAGTAAGGATCAAATTAGGTGTCAATTGTACTTTACCAACAATGGTGACTGTTTTGGAAGTACCATCTGGTAAATGTACAATGATTGGCTTTTTAAGGGCTTTGGTTGAAATGAATAAGCTTATGTTTGGTGTCATGTGATCAGAAGCTCCTGTATCATTTACCCAATCTATCTTGATATCCATATTAGGATGAAAAAATAAGGCAAAAGAGGCAGTGAAGAGACTCATTATACCATATCGAGAAGTACGTCCATAAGAAAATGCTCATCAAAACCAGAACTATGGGCTGCAGGTTTACTAGACTTTTTGGCCATTTTTCCTTTATACCAATCTGGATAACTAATCTTTTCAAAACATTGATCCACAGTATGACCTTCCTGATTACAATGAGTACAAGCCCTTTTCACATCATGCCTGTAATCATTTATGACATTCTTACCATCTCTTTTACTAGAATTTCCCCCTTTATTGTTTATACTAGGAAAGAAAGCAGTAGGTTCAAAAGCATGATTAGTGACTTGTTTCTGCTTTTCAATTTGCTAAACAATATAATAAGCCTTATTCACACTTGGTAATGGATCCATGGCCAAGATCTGACTTCTCACAGATTCATCTCACTTAACTTTGTCAAGAACTGAATAAGCTTTGAATTACTACCTCTTTCAATAAACTTCTCAATAATAGAACAAGTACATTCCCTCATCTTACAACAATTACAAGTATGCAATCCATTAAGATTCTTTAATTCATCCCAACACCTCTTAAGTTTTTTAAAGAATGAAGCAATGGTAAGGTTACCTTAGGTTATCTGGCTAAGTTCCCTTTCTAACTGGTAAATGACAGAACCATTACTTTGCCCATATCTCTTTGCAATTTCTTTCCACAATTCACAAGCAGATTGTGCATAAAGAAAGGCATTTGATAACTCAGCAACCATAGAATTAAGAATCTAACAAGTGACCATGTAATCACATCTAATCCACCTTTGTTCATCCACATTATCAACACTAGGCCTATTACAAGAACCATCAATAAATCCTAATTTCAGTTTTGCCCCCAAAGCCATTTTAACAATCCTGCTCCAACCATGAAAATTAGTACCATTAAATGGTGTATTGGTTAACACCATGCCTGGATGATCAGAACTAGCAATGTATAAAGGATCATTGACATTATTAACAGCAATTTGACGTTGTGTGACTGGTGGTGGAGGTGGAATCGCCATTGATGACGTCAGTTAACAAAGAACACTTAAAATTGAAAATTGACTGAATTAAAGGTGTAAACAACTCAATTGATGAACAAAATCAATCAAGAACACAATCCATATCAAAATGAATCAAGATCATTGAGATTAATTCATGATTATCAAGTTTTGTAAGTGAAAATTTAGGAATTTTGGTGAAAATTAAGGGTTATGATCGAGCTCAAGGCTCTGATACCATATAAAAAAGTGAAACGATTATGATTTCAATATCAAAAGTTGTTACAAAAATGAAGAGCAGGTAAGAATTATATATAACTCTTAACTGCTTCTAACAGAAATAAAAATAGTTACAAAATCTACCCTACACTTTACAACTATTACAATAAAGTCCTTGTACTTCAATATAACCGATTTAGATAAGATTTAAGGTCGATTTAGACAAAATTCAAAGGTAACCGATTTAGACAAGTTTTAAGGTAACCAATTTAGCCAAGGTTTAAGGTTACCGAATTTGACAAGTTTCTAGTTTCTGTCGTGTTACTATGGTTTTTCAGTTTTGAGTTTCGGTTGTTCGCGGATCTTCTACCAGACTATCATTTTCATCGCATCCTTTAACGATCATCTAGCATGTTTGTTGTTGGCCGTAGCGATAACCACACGAAGTCCGCTAAGAAGTAAAACACATTCGTTACATTTTATAATTTTTTAAACGAAGAAGATAATAAAAAGGAGGGAACTGTCTTTTTTAATTACTATAATTCAAATTTTACAAATTCAGCCCCTGGACTTCAAGACCAATTCACCATTCGTTGTTTGTTTGTTTGTTAACCCTCAAAGGAAATTATTATTGCACCGTTAGTCCTTACAACTTTAATTAACAACCGTTAAGCATTTAACTTGGATTTCAATTACATTGTTAGTCCTTATTGTATTTTAATCAACCGTTAATCTTTTTAAGTTGAACGTGTGGTAACCGTTAGTCCTTTTAGCTCATCAATCATTAACGAATGTTCAAGTACTTCAATTAATCAATGATTCATCGACAACAATCCACAACAACAATCACTCTACCTGCTTAAGATCCTAGAAAATCATTTACATAATTCACATTCGGTTAAAATGGAAGAGAATGTTACCTCTTCATGTACTCAAAAGAAATGGAGATGCAAAGACTTCAAAAGAAAGCAAGTATTATGAAAGATAGTTTCCTAAACAGTCTTAGTGCACTTAAATCAAAATTCATGCTTCTCTCTAAGAAAGATGTACCAGGCATCAATGCAAGTGAATTTGACTGTGCATTTAGTCATATCTTTGGTGAAGATGTTCACACATTCACAATAACATTCTCTCAGAACATGGCTACACTAGAAACACAACTTACTAACGAAACACTTCATGAGTCTAACTGCAAGGCTGCCTTCATAGTGCTCAAGACACCATTTGAGAAAATTTTCACCTCAATGTTAATAAAGTCTTCACAATTAGATGGTACGTACTCAAGAAAGGACTTTTAAGCATACACTGGAATGAAACCTCAAGACTTTAAAGAAAGAATACTCAAATACTTTGATTTCATTCAGAAGTATATGATTGAATCAATACTTAATGACAAAGCAATTGAGAAACGGATGAATGCAAAGAGGTTGCAGAAACAAGGAGATGTTGATATGGATAATGCATTAGATGCTAGTCCGGTTCTTACTAAAAGTAGTAGGATATACTCTGGGAAAAAGAATGATTGCAACAAGACTGGGAATGATCAAATCTCAAAGATAGACTTTGGGAAAAAAGAATGATTGCGCAAGACTGGAATGATCAAATCTCTGAGAATCAATGCAGCCCATCTATATATATTATTTTATATAGACTATATTATCGGGTCAAGCACATTATAGTTTCATTCAGGAGGTCTTACCTACAGACTCAGGATCTGATGCTGAGCCATTAGAAAAGGTACAATACGATGCTGAATATAATGTGTTTGCCAATGAGACACAGCATTTTGAGCAACCTGAATTCATGAAAACACATGTCTAGGGGAAAAGGTTGATAGTAATGTCATTACTGACTCATTGGATATGTGTGATAATGACAATCAGGCTGACCAAAATACTAAAGAATGTGATGATGAGCGTGCTGTGCTTGATAATTTAATTCCAAATTTAAAACTTGATACTGATGAAAACAAAAAGATTCAAAAACAATTAAAGAAAGCAAACACGTCACTTTCTCATGAATTACAAGAGTGCAAGTCTGCACTTGTAGAGTGCAAATCTAGTCTTGGGGAGTCTAATAAAACTCGAGATAGATATTTAGTTGCATTTCATGATAAAGAGGTTGAGCTTGAGAAGTACAAAATTTTCAAAGACCATACAATTGAAAATGACACACTTGAATGTAAATTAAAAGAAACTCTAGGACTATTAGCTCAAAAGGAACATGACATAAAAGAAGGTTTGAAAATAAAAGCATATGAAATTTCTGTTGTCAAAGAGAAAAATGATGAGTTAGTCAAACAGAGTCTTTTAACAAAATCAAGTTATGAAGGTCTTGTCAAAGAGAAAAATAAGGTAATAAAGGATTTGAAACTTAAGGAAGGAAAAGATATTGACAAATTGATTGCGGTGGAAAAACAACTAAAATTTTTGAATGAAATTGTTTATAAACGAAATCAGTCAATTCAAACCATTCATATGTTAGCTCCCAAAAGTTCAACATATAATGGAAGACCAACTTTTGCAAATCCTATGTACCTCAAGAAAGCTCAATCTGAAAAGCCATGTTTGTATGAGATCCCATATGACAAAGATGATCTTGCAAACATATTTGCCCCTGATAGGGAAGAGACATTGACTCTTGAACAAGAGAGTAGATCAAAATTGAATAAAGACATAGTGAAACCATACGACTACACAAAGCAAAACAGTCTTTATGAAATTTTTAAACCACCATCACGGGAATATCTTGATCAGTTGGCACATGCAAATGAAGTTCGAAAGAAAATGTGGAGAAAATCTTTTGTTAAATATAAGCCACACATTGTCAAAAACATAGGTTTTCTACCTACTCAAAAATCGATAAGCAAGAGTAGACAAGCTTATAATGTAATGACTAATAACATAAATCATTTCAAAGAAATTGTTGATTTAGCTTGGGAAAAACATACATATGATAAATTTCGTGCACCAACTACTGAAGATATGACCGTGCTTTTGAAAACTTGTTTGATGCCTCTTGCACTAAAGACACAAAATGATAGTTTCATATTTGTAAATGAACTTAAACAAGAGATGTTTGCAGATTTACAGTACGTTCAATCACTTGAAAAAGAGATTGACGAACTTAAATCTGACAAAGCTGATTTTTCAAATATATATGATCTACTTCTCCAAGAGTGTGTCTCAAAGGATATCATGTGTTCTTATTTGCATTCTTTATTTGATTTAGATGCAATAAATGAATTGCAATGTCTGTATCATCATAAAGTCAAAGAATGAGAATGTCTTGAGGAAAAGCTTTCTAAACAAACTAAAAATGTTAGTAAAAAAGATTACAATGAGCTTTTAAGAAGTTTTGCTAAATTATAAAAACACTCGATTTCTCTTGAACTTGCTTTACAACAATGTCAAGAACAAATTAAAAATGACACAATTTGCAAAGAAAAAGCGTCAATTTTTTTTAAAAGAACGTGAACAATACTTTGAAATACAATATTTAAAAGCCCGATTGCAAGACAAGAACATTGCCATAAGTAAGTTAAAGAAACTCATTGAGAAGTGTAAAGGAAAATCTATGGAAACTAAGTTTGATAAACCATCTGTTGTTCGACAACCAAATGCTCAAAGGATTCCAAAACCAACAGTTTTAGGAAAACCGACTCCTTTTTCAGACTATCTTGAGAGGAAAAATTTTAAAACGACAAAGTCGGTCTTCAAAACTAATGTGTCAGAGGGTTTATCAAAACCAGCCACTACACAGATTTTACCTCAAACAGCAAGACAAGCTGTAAGAAACACAAATGTGATTAAACCAGGAATGTATCGAATTAACACTAGGACAACACAAACTAGACCACCACAGTTGCCTTAGACTTTTAGGAATACTAATCCTCGCGTGTCTACCTCTACAAGAGTAATTCCCAAAACAAGTGTTAGCAGGCCACAGCTTAGGAGCACTAAAATGAAAGAAAATGTCATGCACAACAATAGTCAAGGGAAGTCTAAGAAGACAAAAGTAGAAGACCACCATAGGATTTATAGTATTTCTAATAAAATAAAGTCTGTAACTGCGTGTAATGACAGTTTAAAGTCTAAAACTTTAAATGTTAATGCTGTTTGTGCTACTTGTGAAAAATGTTTGTTTAATTCGAATCATGATGATTGTGTTTCTAAATTTTTAAATGACGTGAATGATAGATCTAAAAATCCTCAAGCAGTGCCCATAAGACCTAGAAAACCCATAAGAAAAGCAAACCAATCTATTGCAACACCCCCTAAGAAAACAGTTGCATCAGACTTCACTATCCAAAAATCCAAGAGTTACTATAGGATGCTTTATGAGAAAACGACCAAGGCATGGAAATGGTGGATAGAAAAACAATGCCCATCAGGATATAAATGGGTTCCTAAGACAAAAATGAAATGGATGCCTAAAGTTAGGAAAGAAGATGTGAACATAAGTATTAGTCCAACCATAGATAATGCATCTAGAATAACTAATGTCTTGAAACTCATAAATTCTTTAGGATCTAATTTATCAAATGTTCCATCGTCCTCTAATTCTCTTACAGATTGTGCAACTCATCCTATTCATTATTGACTCTGGATGCACAAAGCATATGACGGGAAACCTTAAGCTACTGTGTAATTTTGTTAAGAAATATTTGGGTACCGTTCATTTTTGAAAATGATCAATTTGCACTAATTCTTGGTTATAGATATTTGGTTCAAGGAAATATCACGATCAATAGGGTTTATTACGTCGAAGGACTTAATCATAATCTCTTCTCGGTTGGTCAATTTTGTGATGAGGATTTGGAGGTTGCATTCCAAAAATCTACTTGTTTTGTTAGAGATCTTCATGGAAACGATTTACTTACTGGTAATCGTGGATCTGATCTCTATATAATATCTCTTCAAGACACAACGTCACCAACTCCAATCTATTTTCTGGCAAAAGCTTCACCAACTCAAGCATGTTTATGGCATCGAAGACTCTCTCATCTTAATTTTGACACCATCAACTTGCTTTCTAAGAAGGATATTGTGAACGGCTTACCAAAGTTGAAATATGTCAAGGATTAACTATGTTCATCTTGTGAATTGAGTAAAGCAAAGAGAAGCACATTCAAGACAAAGACGGTTCCAAGTTCGAAAGGACGGTTAAATTTGCTTCATATAGACTTATGTGGTCCTATGCGGATTAAAAGCATCAATGGGAAGAAATACATTCGGGTAATTGTAGATGACTACTCCCGATACACTTGGACTCACTTTCTAAGAACCAAGGATGAGTCACCAGAAGTAATTAAAGATTTTCTCAAGATGATTTGTAACACCCCCAAAAATCATGACAACGCAGCGGAATGGTAACATTGGGGTGCTACTTCAGGGCACAAAACACAAGTCACGGAAAACGACCTTAAAATGGACGTTTTAAATAAAGTCATATTCTATTTAATAAAAGATCAGAGTTGCAACAGGTTTCATTTATAATGTATTAGAAAACATTGTCAAAACGTTTGTCAAATAGTACTCAAGTTATTAAGCCTTCAAAAATATATATATCCGCGCGACTCGAATGCTCCCAATGCTCCACTAGCAAAATAGTAACCTGAAAATACATGCTAAAACGTCAACAATAATGTTGGTGAATTCATAGGTTTAAGTAAAAAAAACCGTATTGAAATAATTTAAGAAATATTTTCGTAAGAAAAGAAGCGTTACAACATTTAAAGGTGTTATTTCCGAAATCCATCCGAAATCCAAGTAGTGATTCAGTAAATCAAGAAGTATTTAAAAGTGGACCACAAGATCGAAGTAATGGTGGACTAAGTACATATTCCGAAGTCCAAAACAAGTAATGTAGACAAGAGAAACACATTCATCAAGTCTAAGTATATATTATTGCACTAAGCTCATGACACCGAAGCCTTAACTGTTTTTGCCCCAAGTGTATAGGATGCTTGCCAACAACCTAAAAGTACTCCCAATGTTAAATGCACCTGATCAAACTAGTGACCCAAGGAAAGGTGGGGATTGTCAGTCCCGATAGATCTATCCACAACACTCGCGCTCACTATAATAGCAATTAACGGTTCATGATAAGTAGGGACTTAAGTGGCAATATAGTGACTACTTAGGCAATAATATTCAGGCAATAATCTGGATAGCATACAATTTAGAAAAACACTTGTGTCCGTAGTAAAACAATCATGTCTAAAATTCACGGTTTCAAATATAGGTATTCACGATCTCAAATCATGTAGTAAACAAATCAAGCTTTAGTAAAAATAATCATGTAACGCTTACGTAGTAGAAATCAATAAGTTTATGTAGTAAAACGAGCATGTATTCCCCTCGCGGGTTTATAAAACATTGAAAAGATTGAAGAAACATCTTCATTAAAAGTGTGAATTGCAATTCGATGACTAATCTTGTTGTCTTGCAATCGACTTTGTGATTTCATGTAATACCCGAGGATGGTTAACCATGTAGACACGGAAAAATATCTATGGTCATTTGATTGATATTTCCGTGATCTATATAAATCCTAGTCTTGATTTCATGTTCATATTTTAATTTTGTAATTAGATTGAATGATGAGATTGATTATCATTTGAATAATAATCATCTTCATATTCAAAATCCTCTTACGATCACTTATAGAAAGAAAGCGCGATAATGGTTTGTGGGATATGTTCAATTATTTCTATTCTTAAACTTATATGGTTAAAAGGGCTCTTATTTGGTGAATAATAAATATTATACTTATTTGGTAATGTAAAAGAGAGTTTTAATGAGAAGAGAATTTGAGTTTTAAGTTGTGCTTTTGAATTGTTTGAGCAAAGTTACATATGTTGTGCATTTGCTCATGTTTGGCTTTTCATGTTTGTGCTTTTAGGAGATTACGGACTTTCCAGTGCCATTGGCCAAGGTAAATTACTTGAATATCTCGGATTAACAATTCAGTCGCCAATCCTACTTCATTGTGTATTTTATGCAATATATTTGCAATATTTGGAACACAATATTGGGACAAGTAGAACAATATGACATCATCTACACAATGTAGTGAGTTATGATAGATGCAGTTTCATTATCATCTTGGAAAAGGATGTCGTTATTTTCATATCAATGTGTGTGATTGAGTATGTTTGTTTAAGGATATTATCTCCTTGTTATATTTTGATTATAATCTTTAAGCTAGACGAATAAGAATCGATTTTCTTGTCATATCGAAAATTTTGTCAATTAGATTTGATAATAAGATCAATCATTGTTTGGAATAATGAGTTGATATTTATTCAAAATCTTTCTTGCCCTCACGAACACTCTTTTAAAAGAAGTCAAATAAGATTTTACTTTTTGTGTGTTCCATTAATGCCTAAGACTAGTTGTAAGTTGTGAGGTTGATAAATGTAGATAGGTTAATTTCTTACTTTAAGATTCGTATATATTTTGCCTTGTGCGAAAAAACTATTGTTGTTATGCATAGAGTTTGCATAGTAGTTTTTGATATTTATTAGTATATAAATGTTTTCCTAACCATTTTATACAACTAATCTTTTGTAAAATATATATGTTTATAAAATGAATTTAATTAGTGTGTGTGTTTAGAACAACTGTATGCATACAACATAAGTTAAAAATAATACAATTTCTCTTTTTACTTACATCTTAATGTATTAATATGATATTTTTTTTGTTTTAAAAAGCAAGGTCAATACAAAAGCAGACGATGAAAAGATTTAGACATCTTGGTGGAAGAGAGTTAATGTGCTGGAAATATTTAGTGACAGATTTTAACATATGAGCTTTCGGAAACATTATTTTTTCACACACTTGACAATCATTATCTCTTGTTTTCTAAATTGGGTTACTTCACCAACATAATCTACAGATGTTGATGTAACACTTGTAAATATAGTGATCTATGCCTATATGCAATGCACAAACAATTTTGCAACTTAACGCAAGAAATCTAGCGTAATTCCTATTAGGCATAATACGGAAAACTAGTAACATACAAATAGCATACATGACACATGTGTTTAGATATATAATTAGCTCAATTACAAATAGTAATGATTACTTATTAATATCTATTAACCAAGTTGAAACAAAAGTTTTAATCAAAATAATCATCTAGATACACATATGGATATTCATCGTCGCTTTGTGTATAATAGGATATAACGATGTATACATAGCTTGATTTTATTTGAAAATAAAAATAGTTTCCTCCCCATTTTAAAAAATAATCAAGATCAATGTTTTCAAGGATAAGTTGACTAAAAATGCTTGACTTGAAAGAAAAGGTAAACTACAAGTTTTACGTTCAAAACTGTAACATTATGTTTGGACCACATGTAGTATTTTTGCATTTTCTGAACTATAAGTGAGTTAGAATAAAGACTTAGAAGTATTTTTAAATGAAACTAGACTCAATTATCTTCGAAATGGCGGGTGGCACGATTTCTACGGACTTACAGTTGATTTTATATGATTTTTCAAAGTTTGCCAAAATCTGACGAAACAAACAGACGACCCCCATAAAGGTGACGGCCCCCAGATATATTAGGGGGCTGCCCGGACATTTATGGGACCGCCACCAGTGATCCAAAAATACGTTTTTGCTATAAAATCATTGGTAACTTACAGTAGGGACGTGGATTCAGGAATTTGTCCAGCCACATAAAAACGTGTTTTAGACATCATTTTTACTTATGTGGATGACTGACAAAGACGTATTTTTCCAATTCCCATGCTTTTTGAGAATATGTTCAGTCAAGCGTGTATACGAGGTATTTTATTAACACTAAACTAATACGATCAAGCTAAACAATACACGTTTTCATATTTTATCCCCCTTCATGGGTTATTTGATACATAGATCGTACGTTATTTTAAAAAACTAGTTTGTTTTGAAAAACTGAGCGACGTGGCTCTGATACAATTGTGGAAACGTAGAGGGGGTGGGGGTTGAATACATTTCCATTAAAAACTTTAGATCAAGAATTACATCTCACTCTTGTACCGGTGGTTCGGTCCCACTATATATATGGGGGGCTGCCAAGTATATCAGAGGGTCCGCCTGATTTCTGGGACCGACTCAGAGAAGCGGTTTTTGGACTAGTTTTTTTGTATCAAATATCCAATCTTGTTTGTCGCAATATGAGAAGTAGTCGATCATAGGTTTGCCAATAGCTAAAGCATATTTCCACAATATAACCACCACTGTCATATTATTTAGCAAAAAGAGCTACAACAACTTTAAACTAACAGGATTTACACATAACATTCACACAATATGAGGTACAATGCAAGTATAAAGTAAAGCTATAAATGTAAAATTAAATAAGGTAAAGCGAAGGTAAAAGAATAATGCAATCAGACACGATGATTTATAGTGGTTCGGTTACGAAGCACTTCTTCGCCCTACTCACTACCTCGAATATCAAAAAACTTCGGAGAGTTACTTTCACCTAATATAACAAGCTCCCTTTCGGCGGGAAAAAACCTTATACGAAGCTTACATTATTTTCCCGGACTCTAGCTAGGATGTCGGTTCTTCTTTGGGTACATCCCAAACCCTTTATGATTTATGGACCAACAGATCAACCTGGTGCTTTTTTTGTAAACCCCCGATAAAATCAGGACTAACGCAGGGAATGATTACCATTTGGGTGCTACTTCAGGGCACAAAACACAAGTCACGGAAAACGACCTTAAAATGGACGTTTTAAATAAAGTCATATTCTATTTAATAAAAGATCAGAGTTGCAACAGGTTTCATTTATAATGTATTAGAAAACATTGTCAAAACGTTTGTCAAATAGTACTCAAGTTATTAAGCCTTCAAAAATATATATCCGCGCGACTCGAATGCTCCCAATGCTCCACTAGCAAAATAGTAACCTGAAAATACATGCTAAAACGTCAACAATAATGTTGGTGAATTCATAGGTTTAAGTAAAAAAAACAATATTGAAATAATTTAAGAAATATTTCAGAAGAAAAGTAGCGTTACAACATTTAAAAGTGTTATTTCCGAAATCCAAGTAGTGATTTAATAAATCTAGTAATGTTCAGTAGTGGACCACAAGATCGAAGTAATGGTGGACTAAGTACGTATTCCGAAGTCCAAAACAAGTAAGGTAGACAAGAGAAACACATTCATCATGTCCAACACTTTGTATTATTGCACTAAGCTCATGACACCGAAGCCTTAACTAGATTTGTGCCCCAATCAGAAAATAGGATGCTTGCCAACACCCTAACACCTCTCAATGTTAAATGCACCCGATCAAACTAGTGACCCAAGTAAAGGTGGGGATTGTTAGTCCCGATAGATCTATCCATAACACCAGCGCTCACTATAATAGCAATTAACGGTTCATGAAAAGTAGGGACTTAAGTGGCAATATAGTGACTACTTAGGCAATAATATTCAGGCAGTAATCTGGATAGCATACACTTTGAAAAACACTTGTGTCCGTAGTAAAACAATCATGTCTAAAATTCACGGTTTCAAATATAGGTATTCACGATCTCAAATCATGTAGTAAACAAATCAAGCTTTAGTAAAAATAACCATGTAATGCTTACGTATAGAAATCAATAAGTTTATGTAGTAAAACGAGCATGTATTCCCCTCGCGGGTTTATAAAACATTGAAAAGATTGAAATGCGAGACTATGAACTCACCTCGAGTGAATGGAAATCAACAAGTATTCACAATAGAAAAAAGAGTATGAAGGTATCCGGAAGGCAACCTATCCCTTTATAGGTCGTATAAGTATAAAAACACTTTGATTATTTATAGGTCGTATAGCTCATCATACTATCGTGTCGGGCTATCATAATGAAGAGGTCGTTTAGGGACGTATGAGTTAGATAGGTCACTTTAAATCGTAAATCCATAACAACGAGTCGATAAGCCACCCAGTTGAGGGCCTCATCATTATGAAACTCCCTAGAATGTAGTACTTTGATAAACTTTGAAATTTCGTAGGAGATATATATGCGTCATTCACCGGTCCGTACTCGTGTGGGCGAAATATATATTGATTTTGAATTTGATTAAATATTTTCAGTGTATGTGGATCTAGGTTTATCGTTATATTATTTTAGGCTTGGGGCTGTGGTCTTGTTTAGGGTTATTGGGTGATGACTTGTTGAATTTTTTGTGTAAATGATGCTTATATTGTTTGCATTATGGTGGGGATAATTAGTTAATTATGCGTGGCTCAGCTGGTTGAGGGATCAATAGGGTGTTTTGTTGGCGGTTAGGGCGGGTGGGGTTGCAGGGGGAGGACGGGGGAGGTGGGAATAGTCGGGGAGAGGTGGTGGAGTTGGGTGATTTTTGTTATGGGGGTTTTGGTGTGGGGGGGGTGGTATGTGGGTGGGGTGGGGCCTGTACTGAGGGTGTAGGTGGGGTTGTTGGGGGGGGTGAGGTTTCGGCGGTCGGGGTGGCGGCGTGAGAGAGGGGGGGGTCGTGGAGGAGTGAGTTGTGCGGGTTGGTTTTGGGTGTGATAGGTGGGGGGTGGGGGTTTTTGTGATACGGGAGGGGTTGGTTGTGGTTTGGGTGTTTTGTGGGGGTGTTTTTGTGGGGGCTGTTTTGGTGGAGGGGTGGTTTAGAGGTTTCAGTTAGGTGAGGGGAGGGTGTGTTTGAGGTGGGAGTGGGGGGGGTGCATGGGGTTGAGGATGGTGGAGGTGGGTGGGGGTGGGTTGGATGACTTTTTATATTCGGTGGTTTGGAGTTTGCATTGATATCAGGGGTGTTGAATTGGGGGGGGATGGGTGTTTTGTGGGGGGGGGTTGGTTAGGAGTGTTTAACTTTGGGTGTATTTTGAAGGGGGTGTAGGTTTATATGGGATTAGGGATTATTTTTGATAAGCATATCGTTGGGGGGTGTGTGTGGAGTGGTGTGGAAAATGATGTGGGGGGTTGCGATTAAATGGGGAGTTTGGAATGTATTCATGGGGTGTTTTGTGGTGGATGGGGGGGGCGGGGATTGGCGGTGGGTTGTAAATGGGTGGTGGCTAGGTTTGGTGAGTTGGGTGAAGCGGTGTGATTACGGACCCTTGTGGACTGACATTTTGGCTGATATGTGTGAGAATTGGGGTGGATTTTTTATGGGTAGGAATGTTTGTGTTGGTGGTTTGTGAATTGTTGTGGATGTTGTTGTAATTTAAATATCCAGAGGGGGGGGGGGGGGGGGAAGGGATGTAGTGATGTTATGTGGGTGTGGGTTGAGTCAGGTAATGTTGTTGTTTTAAAATGGAATAAAAAATGATGGTAGTGGGATGTGGGTAACTTAGGTGGCTGGTGGTGATGAATGGGCTGGTGTTTGTGTGGTGGATGGCTGGTGGGGTAGAGTCGCTCGTGTTTGCGATCTTTTGTGAATGGGGAGTGGGATATGATGGGACTGTGTCATGATGGTGTATTGGGGATGAGGGGAATGGCGGTGTGATTGGTGATTGACTGTGATTGTGCTGGGGTGCGAATGGGTGTGCGAGTGTATGGGGTGGAGGATGGGTCGGATGTAAATTGGGAATGAGAGGGTGGTACTGTGCTTCGTCCGTATGATCGGGATTATGGTTTGGTATTGGATGCATGGTGCTGACTGGGTTGTGGTGGGGTTTGGGATAATAGGCATGGGTTGATTTTGGACGGGTGTTGTGGTAGGATGGGTGGTGGTGTGAAAGTTTGAGGTTGGGATTAGGGAGCGTGTTGTGCTGGGGATGGGGTGTATGTTGGGTTGATGGATTAGGGTCTGGATGGGGGTGGTGTGTGCATGGAGTGTGGGTGTGTTGCAAATGTGGGGGTTGGTTGTGAAAATTGGGTGGGGTGTGATCGTGGTGTAGGAGGGGTTGCTTGGGATGGATCGCTAAACATCTGCATAGTAGAGATAAAATGTTTGTGACTAAGTTGGAGGTCGGTTGACTGGTTGTTGTGGTGGTGGGTGGTGTGATTCTCGAATTGGTTGTGATGGATGATTAGGTGGGTCTGAGTGGGGGCATTAGGTGTGATTGGGTCTACTCGGTGTTTGTTGAGGGTAAACATGATGAAGTGAGATGTTTGGTGGATGGGCGTTTGCATGTATGGTGATGATTGGTGTCCTAGTGGTTATTGCAGTGATGTGTTTTGATGCATATTGATGCATTTTGTGGGTGGGTTGGGTGGAAATGAAATGTGGTGTTCTATAGGCCAGTGAGGGGCTTTTGGTGAAATGGATGTGCTGCCGGTATGGTTGTGTGTGGTACAACGGATATGTGGTGGGGAGTGCTGCTGTCAGTTTGTTGCGTCATGGGATGAATTGGTATGGTGCCAGGGGAGTTGGTATGTGGTGGAATGTGAATGTTGGGGTATGTAAGTGGTTGGATGAATGTTTGTTGGGTTAGTTGGTGTGATGTGATTGTGGGGATTGACTCATGTGGGAGTGGTGGGTGTTTTGGGTGGGGGTCTGTGGTGATTGTAAATGGAATGGTGGTTGTGTGTGTGTTATGTGTGTGTTGGCGTTTGTGGGGTTGGTGTTGTTGGGTGTGAAGGGGGTGGGCATGTGGTGGCTGGGTTGTGGGTGATGGCGGTTTACACTGGATTCGATATGTGTGCAGACTGTGTTATTAATTTATTTTTTTTATCAATCAAAATGTTAATTCAATTACTCATATTTAACCCAAAAAATCATAATCTTTTCATTTATCAACTCCAATACTCATCTATCTAATGAAATACAAATTATATTTCATCCCATCAATTCCCATTACATCCATTATTTTTCATATTTTATATAATCAAATAATTTTATCCATAAATTTTTTATACATATTATTTTCATCAATATCCATTAATTTCAATTATTTTTTAATCATAATTTTAATAAAATTATAATCAATATTCAACCATTTATATTATTTAATTACATTTCCAATAATATCATTATATTACATATATTATTTAATATTCACATTATTATTTATATGATTATCACTATTTTTCAATTTATTATAAAACATAATTATTTTTATTTTTATTTTACTTTTATTTTTCATTTTTTAAAATTTTTTTTCCATTCATAATTTATTTTTTTTTTTTGTTTTTTTTTTTTGTTTTTTTATCTTTTACAATTTATTTCAAATTATAATAATATATTTCCTTCCATTTTTTTAATCATCCAATATCAGATACAAAAATTCATATCTTGAATTATTATATCATATCCATTATTTCCTCCTATACACCATACTTTATATAATTTATATTTTATCATACCACCATCATCTTACATTATCATAATCCATCAGATATATCTTCCCATTTATACATATATTTCCATTATATAAATAATTTTTATTAACATTTTGTTACAATTAATACATTTATTTAATCATTCATACCATTCCCTTTTTAACACAAATTTTATTATTTATTAATCCATTTTTCCATGATATATATAACAATATGACATAAGAAAAGTGTGTAAATTCATAAACATAAGTGATAATTCGTTTTACATATTAAAAATCCTAAGTGGTGATATAGTTATATAAAACATGTAAACATATAAAAATGATGAAAGTAAAGACATGAAGGTTTTTAGATAACCTTATTATGATGTAAGATGATGAACCAAAGTATCTAAACCCTTGTTTAGATATAAAACCCTAGCTTTCCATTTTAAAACCCTAGTTTCACTTTTCTTGATTAATACTTGAAAAAGGTAATCCAATGCTTGGAAACACCTTAGGATATCTTAGAATGGATGTGTAGTGGCTTGAATATGTTGAAGAAAAATTTGTATGGATTATGTAAAGGGGGTTTGTTTGCCGTGAGCTTAAGGAGAGAAAAAGTTTTTTTTCTAAGTGTAAATGCATGAATGAGTTATCTTTCTTATGTATACATGCAAGTATGGTGCAAGACATGGTCAAAGAGACAAAGTAAGGTTCAAGTGATGGGTCTTGGTCTTAGGTATGGTCTCATGAGTCAAAGAGACAAGTATGGTGGTTTTAAATGAAGTATGGTGTTCATTTATGAAGTATGGTGTCTTTTTGACCAAAGTGAAGAGTTTTGATATATTACTTGTACACTTGGCAAGAATTTCGAAAATAAGAAGATGTAGGTGATGATGTTTAGTAATTTTTATGTATTGGGTATAAATGTGGGTATTTGTTGAAGCGTAGAAAAGTTTTGGTGGTTCCGGGAGTGCCTAAACGAAATTTATCGCGAAACGTATACACTTTATGTATCCGATAAAAATAAAATGAACAAAGTTAATAGTTATCCTCAAAATAATTATATAACCCTTGCTTGATGTAAACATTTAATTGTTTGATGTCCGTTTACGCTAAACGATAATTTTTAACTTACGCGATTTAACTATTAAAAATAAAAGTAAACGCGTACGAGGAAGAAAAATAAATAATTAGTAAAATAGATAACGTCGTAAAAGACCTGAAAATACGGAATGTTACAGTCTCCTCCGGTTAGAAGAGCCTTGTCCTCAAGGCTCAAGTTGCGGCACTTGAGGAAGGTACGGGTTCGGAGAAAAAGATGCGGATATTTCTTCCGGAATAATGTTGATGAAGAGGTGTAGATAATTATTATTATTATTATTTGGATGAGGCTTCTCCAACTTCCCGTTTGGTTTTTTAACTAACCACAACTCCTTTCGAACTTTCAAAGTTTCCAAGTCTTGCCTTGCCTTTACCGTGTCTTTGGTTTTGTCGTTCTGTAACAAGGTATTCAGTAAAGCCTCAAGCGCGTTCTTTTCGATGTGCATGACATCGAGATTGTGTTTTAGTTTTAGAAAGGGCCAATACTCAAGATCCCAAAAGATAGAACGCTTACTCCAATTCAATTCAATTTCTCGATTAGGTTTAGGGTTCTTTTTAGCAATATCTGGATGTTTCCCCGGGCGACGTTTTAAGACTTTACTAATTTGTAACTGGATCTCCAATTCGGAAAACTTTCTAGGTTTAGGTGTCGGTTCTTTTGAACCATAGTATTCCTTAAATTTACTCCTTTGTGGATGTTGTGTCCTTAAAAATCTTCTATGACCAACATAAGCAATTTTGTTCTTGACAGCCATCGATGGAGTGTCCACGTTACAAGTGGGGCATGCGTAGTAGCCTTGCCCACTCCACCCAGACAAACTACTTCGAGCTGGGAAATCATTGATGGTCCATAAGAGCGCCGCTTTCATTTAGAAATGAGACAAAACATTCAAAAAGCAGTCCCAAATAGGGGACTTTCCGAAATTAATTTCTAATAAATTAATTTCGGACGGGTTTTCTATAGGTTGATTAACTTCGGACGGGGATTTTCCAAAATTAATTACTAAAATCCTAAAAAATTCCTAAACACATATCAATCACTTTTCGTTCACATTTAAGCCGAAACAAACATCATATAAGCCGAAACAAACATCATATTTAAGCCGAAACAACACCGGTTCGTTCACATTTAAGCCGAAACAAACATCATATAAGCCGAAACAAACAGCCCGCATTTAAGCCGAAACAAACCTGTGGTTGACCACTGTTGACTTTGGTTGACTGCGGTTAACTGCAAGGTTGCTGCCGGTGGTTGCTGCTGCCGCTGGTGGTTGCTGCTGCCGCTGGTGGTTGCTGCTGCCGCCGGTGGTGGTGGTGGCACTAACATACACATTATCAAATAATAAAACAAACCATTTGTCTTCTTTTTGTATCTACTGCTTTGCAGGACTGGACAATTACATCTTTAGTTTTCCTCGATTCCCCAAAATAAAAAACCATCATTTATACAAGCATGGCTCGTTTCGAATCCCAACCCGATCTTTTGTATGTCTTCTTGATTTCATAGTACGACGATGGTAAAATTGTAATCCGTGCTAGGGGGACATGCCTTTTGAGAAGAGCTAGAATCTTGTTAAAACCGGCATCGGAGTTATTTTATGTATAGCCTTGATGTGCAAATCTCTGTTTGTAAATTCCAATGTACTCATTTCACAACCCGAGGTACAACTTATGGGTGACCTAGAAAGTAACTCTTCAAACTCGTTATTAGGACCGTTGTTTGGATGGTTGAGGACCAGGTTTTTATTTGGTGGATTGGGACATTATTTGCAGAAATATCTCGTAAAACGTATCCATTCGACGTGTTTCAGTGAATGCGGTCGGGGAGGTAGCGGAAGAATCTTCACGTGATATTTCCAAGTGGTAGTAATGTTTGGTCAAAGCCCGTAACGAGATATGTGTTCCCCTCAATAATTTCAGGGTACACATTATCATCACGGTTACATCATCGACTACATGGGCCAATGGATCTTTGTGTGATGGTTGCAACAATGCTTACAATGCTTATGAATGCAAAAAGACCATCTAAAAATTCTTCGAATTACGAATTGGATTTTTTTTTTGTTTTATAGTGGTCCAACTCTTATCAATTGTCATAACTGCGTTTGCAAATAAACATATTCAAATAAAGATTTTTTATTTTTTTATACCAAAAGGTCATTATGCAAATATGAAACTGTTCTGTTTGACCTAAGTGCAACATGGAAGGCTATTCTTACCACTCTTTGAATGTTTTCGTCTCATATAGAATGCTTATAAAACCGATTTTCTTTTTGAGAAAATTTTCGGCAGCAATTTCCCCTCAACTCCCCAAATATGGTTTAAAGACATAATCGTAGGAGTAAAGGAGAAACACTATCGAATTCATCTCAAATATAAGACCAGATTATACGCGTTTCATATCCTAAATGAGTCAAACATCAAAAAGAGTCCAAACAGGGACTTTCCGAAATTAAATTTCTAATAAATTAATTTCGACGGGTTTTTCTATAAGGTTGATTAACTTCGGACGGGATTCCGAAATAAAGCACTAAAACCAAAAAATCCTAAACAAATATCATTCACTTTTCAATCATATAATCATATAAGGGGGTGTTTGTTTCGGCTTATACGTGGGCTTATGAGATTAATGATTTCGATTATATATCATAATCAACCTAATTTTCCGAAATCAAAAAGCCAGAAAATTGGGGCTTATGAAAATATAACCGAAATCAAATATGTATCATAAGCTCACTTTAAGCCGAAACATACACCCCTTAAGTATAGTAGAGCCGAACAAACATCATATTTAAGCCGAAACCAACACCGTTCGTTCACATTTTAAGCCAAACAAACATCATATAACCGAAACAACAACCCTCATTAAGCCGAAACAAACCTGTGGTTGACTGGGGTTGACTTTAGTTGCTGCTGCCGCCGGTCTTTGCTGCTGCCGCCGGTCGTTGCTGCTGCCGCCGGTGGTGGTGGTGGCTCTAACATACACATTATCAAATAATAAAACAAATTAACCTACTAATAATCAAAAAAAATAAACAAATTAACAAAATAAAACAAACAAAACCTCTAGATCAATTAAGGGTTTAAACCACCATACAAGGGTTTAAGAATTATTAATTAGAGGATTAAAGAAAAAGAATTAAACTAATAGAAGAGGAGGAGGGGTGGTGGCTGCGGTACGTGGTGGTACCGTGTGCTCGTGTGCGAGTGTGGTGGCGGGTGGGTGGCTGTGGTGGTGGCTGTGGTGGTGGATGTGGCTGCTGTGGTGGTGGATATGATGTGGTGGCTGTGGTGTGATCTTGAAGAGGATACACTTTTTTTTCCAAGTATTCTTTTCTGTGAATGAGTGGTAGGAATGTATAGATTAGATTTAGGGTCGACATTTCCCTATGCATTTTGGGTCGACTATGTCGACCCTAAGTTGGTCAAAGATAGTGCACGTGTTATTTTGTACTTAGGGTCGACATATATTTTGTACTTAGGGTCGACAATGTCGACCCTAAGTGTTTTTATTTTAGGCGGGTTTTTTTGACTTTTGGTGAAAATTTTGGAGGCAAACATAGGGTCGACATTTTTGTTAAATTTAGGGTCGACAATGTCGACCCTAAACCTCTTAATAAATTAAATCCTCATCTATTAAAAATAATCATACTTTAATAGGATAATGAATTAAAACTTTACAAATATTTCCTTAAAAATAAATAAGTACAATAAATTTAAATCATTTAAAAATATATAGCTTTTTATAAAAAATATAATTGTTCGTTTCGCCGGTCGGGCCGGTGCCCCGTTTTCATATATAATTATTATATAAATATGATTTTTAAAAATATATAAAACTTTTTATATAAAGTATATAAACTTTTTTATAAAAAATAAAATTGGTTTTCGTCGGCCGGGTCGGTCCGTTCCTCGTTTCGGTATACAGTTATGTATAAAATGATTTTTTATAAAATATATAAAACTTTTTTATAAAATATATAACTTTTTATAAAAAATATAAATTGGTTCGTTTCGGCCGGGTCGGTCCGGTTCCTCGTTTCGTATACAATTATTGTATAAAATGATTTTTTATAAAATATATAAAACTTTTTTTATAAAATATATAACTTTTTATAAAAAATATAAATTGGTTCGTTTCGGCCGGGTCGGTCCGGTTCCCCGTTTCGTATATAATTATTATATAAAATGATTTTTTATAAAATATATAAAACTTTTTTATAAAATATATAACTTTTTATATATAATTTTTAATTGTTTTAAATATTTATATATAATTTTTAAATGCATTTTTATACGTTAGACGTTCAACGGACGAGTCGATATGTTACGGTTATATGTTAGACGTTCAACGGACGAGTCGATATGTTATGGTTATACGTTAGACGTTCAACGGACGAGTCGATATGTTACGGTTATATGTTAGACGTTCAACGGACGAGTCGATATGTTATGGTTATACGTTAGACGTTCAACTGACGAGATAGTTCATTACCAAGCAAATATCATTACCAACCAATGTTAACGAATCGTGATGAATGTTAGACGTTCAACGGACGAGACGATATGTTATGGTTATATGTTAGAGGTTCAACGGACGAGTCGATATGTTATGGTTACATGTTAGAGGTTCAACGGACGAGTCGATATGTTATGGTTACATGTTAGAGGTTCAACGGACGAGTCGATATGTTATGGTTATACGTTAGACGTTCAACGGACGAGTCGATATGTTACGGTTATATGTTAGACGTTCAACGGACGAGTCGATATGTTATGGTTATACGTTAGACGTTCAACGGACGAGTCGATATGTTACGGTTATATGTTAGACGTTCAACGGACGAGTCGATATGTTATGGTTATACGTTAGACGTTCAACTGACGAGATAGTTCATTACCAAGCAAATATCATTACCAACCAATGTTAACGAATCGTGATGAATGTTAACGGACGAGACGATATGTTATGGTTATATGTTAGAGGTTCAACGGACGAGTCGATATGTTATGGTTACATGTTAGAGGTTCAACGGACGAGTCGATATGTTATTGGTTCTACTTAGACGTTCAACGGACGATCGATATGTTCATAGTTATACTTAGAGGTCAACGGGACGAGACGATATGTTATGGTTTTATGTTAGAGGTTCAACTGAACGAGACGATATGTATGGTTATATGTTATAGAGGTTTCAACGGACGAGTCTATGTTATGGTTTTCATGTTAGAGGTTCAACGGACGAGTCGATATGTTATGGTTATACGTTAGACGTTCAACGGACGAGTCATATGTTGATGGTTATAACGTTAGAGGTTCAACGGACGAGTCGATATGTTATGGTTATATGTTAGAGGTTCAACGGACGAGTCGATATGTTATGGTTATATGTTAGAGGTTCAACGGACGAGTCGATATTATCATTACTACAGCTACTATTACAACATTAGCGGTTCAACGTATCACCCGCCAAAAACTCCCTCCAGAAGCCAAAATACCGGGCGCATTTTGCACTCCCTCCTCCCGCCCAAAACACCCGCCAAATACTCCCGCCCAAAAACACCCCAAAACACCCTCTATAAAAAAGGGGGGAAAAATACTCCTCCAAGCATTCTTCTTTACCATTAAAACAGATAGTTATCTTATTCCCTGCCCAAGCACGACACCTCTCTTATCCTCACAACCAACCCACCCACCTTCACCAACACCTCGATCACTGTCACCAATGGAGCGATCTAATCAAACGTGGTTGTGCAATGGTAAAAACGGAATGTGGTGTTGCAACATCATGCAGAGACACACTATAGGTCAACGATACTACGCATGTCTATTTAAAGGTGAACTATCAAAGCATAACTATTTATGTAATAGAAATATTGTTTGCTGTGTCAAAATGACTTTTCGTTTGATTTCTTACATACGTAACAGCCAGGAACTACAGAGAGAGGATGTGGCTACTTTATGTGGATGGATGCTTCTCCTGGACCGTCAACACCTCAAAGTCATTCTTCGGGAACTTCTTCACGTCCAAGTCATTCTCCGGGAACTTCTTCACGACCAAGTCATTCTCCACGATCTGCACAGAATCTCGGAATGACAGAGTGCTCAAATTGTAAGTTCTTGGCTGAAAGAATAAAGACACTAGAGGCAAGGATAAGTGTACTAGAGGGACAACTAGAGATGGCAAGGCATCCCGAGAACCACACACTAGAGTCAGCAGGAATACTTCACGAGATCTACCAAGGGATGAGAAACCTTAATATGGAGTAGTTTTTCATTAAGATAAATCATTTTAGCATTTGGAATGTAGGAAAACTTATATGCTTTAATGTTTGAGATGGGAAAACTTAGTATGCTTTAATGTTTGAGTGTTTATCGATTTCTAATGTAATTTGATATTATAATAATAAACGTTAATCGATTAGGAATCATTCCGTGTATTTTGATTATTTATTGTGGTTAAACTACATTTAATAAAGTGATACCTCATCTATTAAAAATTTTCTTAATTTTTAATTGTTTTAAATATTTATATATAATTTCACTCCTCTTAATAAAGTGATTTTTTATAAAATATATAAAACTTTTTTATAAAATATATAACTTTTAAAAAAAAATATAAATTGTGTTCTTTCGGCCGGGTCGGTTTTCGTATATAATATTATTTAAAATGATTTTTTATATAATATAGTTAAAACTTTTTTTATAAAATATATAACTTTTATAAAAAAATATAAATTGGGTTTCGGTTCGCCGGCCGGTCCGGTTTCCTCGTTTCTATACAATTATGTATAAAATGATTTTTTATAAAAATATTATAACTTTTCTATAAAAATTATATAACTCTTTTAAAAAAAATATAATTGGTCGTTTCGGCCGGGTCGGTCCGGTTCCTCGTTTCGTATATAATTATTATATAAAATGATTTTTTATAAAATATATAAACTTTTTTTTTATAAAATATATAACTTTTATATACAATTTTTAATTGTTTAAAATATTTATATATAATTTGTAAAAAATAGCATTTTATATATGTTTTGGGGGGGGGGGGGGGGGGGGGGGGGGGGGGGGGGGGGGGGGGGGGGGGGGGGGGGGTTACATTTTTAAACATTTTATATTTATGGGTCGACATGTCACCCAAACTTGTTTTAGTTATAATATTTTTTTTTCGATATGGCGTGATTATAAAAATTTTGGCCTCCAATTTAGGGGTCGACATTTTCTTAGGTTTGGTCGACATTGTCGACCTAAACTTAATAAAGTTAAAATCTTTTTTTTTTGAAAAATTATTCACAATATAATTAATTTTTATAACTTAGGGTCGACTGTGTCGACCCTAAATGTCGACCCAAAACTGATTTGTTGACTAGCCACATTTGGTTGAAAAAAGTGGGTCCCATGCCAATATTAGGGTCGACATTGTCGACCCTAATTTTTGGCCGACCCCAACACCTCATTTTGTTGTAGTGTGTACAAATCAATTTCCGTATTTCACTACTACTATCCCTATTGAACTTCTAAGTATGTATTCACCCTACGGAGTATTACCTTATTGCAATTATGTAATTGTAATTTATAATGTCAGAATTGCATTGCCAAATCTATCTAAGAAATACATGCAAGACAATCCTAATACATAGAGGAAATATGGTAGGACTGGATTGGGTTAGCAATATGCAAACATCTGGTAAGGTCGTTTTATAATATTTTTAAATGTAATTATTTCAAGTGAACATTATGAAATAACCTTGTAGGTACTCATATAGATTTATCGTTGTCTCAACCGTCATGATAAGGAAGTGATTGAAGATTCTCTATTGTGATAGAGACGATAAATACACAAAATCAACAATACGTTGTCTACAATGAACCTTTATTTCGTATTTAAACTGATAACGTATACTTTGTTCCAAATACTTTTATAAATTTTATTTTATCATATACGATGAACATTCATTCCTTCGTTGTTAATGCATTCAATAAATAATATAATATGTCTATAATTGGTTTACCTGTACTTAATATTTTGTAAACAATATTCACAAAACAAGCCCGCCCATCGGGCGGGCTTTGCAACTAGTATATCTATAACTTATAAATGCTATAATTATGAGTGGATAAATATCTGGCAATTACATGGAATGCTACCTTAATGATGACAAGGACACATATATAGCATTTAATTTTGAAATTTGTTTGATTTTCGAAAAAAATGAAGATATACTCCATAGTTATCAAGATATACTTCAATTATATAGCATATTCATCCAAATCTTTTAAATATTGGTGGAGTATATCTGATTAATGAAAACTATATTGTCTTTTCGGATACTATGCAACATGTTATTATACTTCCCGGTATAAAAAAACCTTAATATGTGGTGGATAGCTTAAACTTACAAGGTGTTCAAAAAATGTTTATCCTATTGTGAATCTAAAGAACAAGAGTGAAGATGAAGAGAAGAATAAGAGGAAGAACAAATTATTATTCAGGTATATTTATCCAAGAGCTTACAAGTATCAAGTATTTATAAGAAAGATAAATACATATAAACCCTTACGGGCCGGTTGAGATAATGGTAAATATACATAAGCCCATTATAATATTTTACAACATCCCTCTTTAGATATTCACCATTTATCATACGTTATAGACTGTCTCATTAAAAACCTTATTAAGAAAAAACCCAATTGGATAAAAACTTGATGAAGGAAAAGAGTATAGTGCGCATAATGCTCTTTCTCAATTTAATGTATATATTTCAAGCATCGCATGCCAATCTTCTAAACGAGTTGCTTGAATACATTTGTCGGCAACAACTTTGTATTGAAATTTACCAAATTGTTGATGTTAAGAATAAGTCCTGCAAAAATGACTAAATATATGTGTAGCTTCTAACGCAATATCAAATGCATTGGTTGGAAAGTATACAATGCATGTACAAATATTAAAACAAAAAAAAACTTTTCATGATGCATATTAATTACAAAACTAACAACAAAACCTTAAGTGCACTTATTTATGGTACTTGGGGACCACTCATTCCTTAAAGACATATGCAAAAGAAATTGATATAATATGCGTCCAAAATAATTTTGATCCATATAAGGATTCATTTAATTTCATCAAATAAAGTTATTAAGAACTTTATTAATTGTTTCTAAAAGTTGAATTCGTGAGCCATGCCTAAGGCATTCCATATTCTTCATAGATTATGAGCGCTCTAATAAACCCCATTTTAGAGAAAAATAAATACTTATATCATAAAATATCAATAAGATATTTACATCCACCTCGAGATAATATGTATCTTAATAATCAACTTATTGTTTTGTGAATTTATTTATTTCACAATTCAAGTATTAAAGTACATAACTTTAGAGATCTTATTACGGTTTCGCACAAAAAACCGATATATATCCAATAGATTTACACATTGACGTGTATGAACTTCACGGTTTAATACTTTTAGTATTTGCAAGATACTATGTCTTTTTATGTTGGCCAATCATTTCATTGAGCGCACATTTGGATATTAATTGATTTATGATACTCATCATGCGTAATAGCAAGCAATATTATATGTAAACAAATATCGACTTCTTTTGTTTCCGATTCCATATAATTCAAGACAAGATAGAATTTATTGAGATCTCATTAGCTATCTAAGGTTCTTTGGAACCTTAATGTCTAATGTCCCTTTATGAGACTATCACGGGGTCTTTTATACCTCGAACAACCATCTTGTTTTCATGCTCCATATTGTTCATCGAGGATTTTATTTGGAATCGATTTGTCTACCATGCTTGAGGTAAGTCATAATAAAATAGTATCCTTAAGATACAACATATAATAGAGCATGGGTAGCTAAAATTTTGTTTTTGACCAATGTTTATGTATGGCTATTATATTATCCATTGAATAATAAATTCATAAAATTTCTTTTGAGGATCAATAAATTATGATAATTCATTTTGCAGCTAATTCTCTCCTCCTAAATGAATTATCCTTCTTTTATATCCCTTATATGTGCATTTAGGTAGAGTAATTTGCACATAAAAAAAAACTAAAATGGGATATGTTTGGTTTATAACCAAAACCAATTATAAAAGGGAGATTTATAATAACATATTGGCATGATACTAATTTTGTTGTTGTATATATTATAATATGGCCCCATACAACAACAAAAAAGATTTTCTCTCAATATCATTGAAAATTTAGAAGTAATTCATCCAATATTCATGATGAAATACGTACTCTGGAATGTTAGGCTCCTTCTGAGCTATTAATCATGCAAAATTAAGGTTGCGATTTGATGACCATTTAGACGATGCATCGATTTTAAACTCTAAATGATTCATACAATAGATTTGTATGCCTACATATATTCATTAGTTTTCTTTCCAGAAAATTGAGGAATTGAGTCCTCATTCTAGTTGATAGATTAAGAATCAACTTCTTTTGAGAGATAACAACATTAGATTTGATGAATCTTATTCTTCTTTAGTTTTTGCATCATTAATAACTTGAGATGATGTAACCGGTCATGCCAAAAATATTATAAATTATTGCTCATAAACTTATGTTATGGCCACGATAAGCTTTTAATAATCATTATATAACGCATGACGAGGAAGATACAAAAGAATATAATGCATCCTTAATATTTAACTTCGTTCCTAATGATAATTTTATATTTCTTTTATAGAGCAAATGTGCTAGCATAGATTCTTAAATCTACGAATATAGTGTGTAATATCTTTGACACACTTGTATTTTGCATAAATCACATTGCATTTTTGCATAAATAACATTTTTGTTTGCTCTTTTCTTATTTTATTTTGCCACTACTAGTGGTTTATCATTGTCATACTACCTCGACCATATCATTTACCATGATAAATGCTCTTTAAACATTTATCATTACATTATCACATTCACATGAGGGAATGAAGATCTTATATTGATCATTTTATCTCATTCACTTGAGGGAATAGAGATCTTTATGTTGATCTACTCATCTTTAATCTTGCAACTTAATGTTGCCAACCAGTTTCTTTAAATTAACACGACAATAATTAAATTCATCATGTCCATAATCACCATATCTACGTGATCATCGTTACTGAGTCATATTCAATTGAGCGAATGGAGTAAATTTAGTAAACAGGTTTATCGTGTTTGTTCAAACATTCCCATTGGTGTGTTAAAAAAACTTATATCAAAGCATTGTTCTCGATATATGAGCATATTTGAGGCATTAAACATCTCCTCGCATGTTTTCTTTATATTATTAAGATGTAATACTCAATATTTCAAAAATATGCTTGCATTTAAAAGAATTTCTTGCTTTTGATGATCAAATCTTTCTTTAAGATTTTGACATACGTTTAACGGATCTTTCACGGTTAGATATTCTCTTTTAATTCAGATCTAACACTGAAATTGTGAGACGTAACTCGCTTATGCTTTTTTATGCAATTTGAGATGCCTACAATCATAACGAGCTTTTGGGATACTTACTTGCTTTTGTATGCCAATCTCCCCTTTAGATTTTACCATAATTTAACGAATCTTTCATCGTTAAGTATTCTCTTTTGAGGTCATTATGAAAAAGAAGATGGGGGAATATTACTATTGTGGCACCGACTTGTAAAGAGGCCTTATTTTCAGTTTTGATTGATTATCCCAAATCTTTTTGTAGTTAGATGCAACTCAGCATCAAGAGTCCGAGGGAGATGGTCTTTTCCCGATATGTCAAGAACAACAAAATCAATATATGAAAGCTTTAAATTTAACATTTTATCTACATAAAAAATGATAAAAGCATCATTTAGGAAAGATTGCATATACCATCATATTAAAAAAAAAATCACTCATCACAAAAGTTACCAATTCTTGTTTTGTGAAAATAATGGAAATCGGCCCTTATTATGAAATTATCACAATTAAATAAAGCAAGAGAATAAATTTTTTTGCATAAAAATGAAAAATTACAACAATAGAACTTGAGGTTCTATTACAAGAACATATTATTTGATTCGAATGAAGGATAGAACTTGAGATTCTATATATACATTTTTTTAGCATAACATTATGTTATGTTATTATTCTATTGATCGAATCATGTTAGAAGATTCTAACTGTTCTGTTTATTTCTTTAACATAATCTGAGGTTATGTTGTTCGATTCTCTTGAGAGAATCACGATAGAACTTGAGGCTTTTATCATTTTTTTAAATAGAACATTACAATCATTACACAAGGATATGTTATTTGAATTCTTTGTTAAGAATCAATGTAAAATATGAACTTGAGGTTTAAAAATAAAATTGTAACATAACTTGAGGTTATGTTATTTATTCGTTTGAAAAAATTATATCAAAACTTGAAGTTGTGTTGTTCAAATTTATTTGAAGGAATCACAAGTATTTAAAATTTTAAGTAAAAAAGATTATTATTAAAGGAATGCTTAAAAATTTGAGAAAATATTGTTTCAAGGCATGGTTAAAGTCGTTTTTTCAATAGCTTTACATTACATCTTTAAAATTCAATGAATTTAATTCGGTAGATGTGTAAGTTGTAACTGCCCATTGCTTTTAACGACCCATTTAATTATGGGTATGTTTGGCAAAACTAGATGTAAGCTGTAAACTGTAAGCTGTAAGCTGTAAACTACAAAGCTGTTAACATGAACTATAAGCTATATATTTTTTTTAATAAAAGTGTTTTGTAAATTAGCTGTTGACTGTAATTATAAGATGTAAAATGACTTAAAAAGACATATTTAAATAGATTATATTATGGTTGGAGGGTATATCAGTAATTTACAAACTTAACAGCTCCTGACAATTTTAAAAGCTTCATCAATCAGCTTTTTATTTAGGAGCTACTTGTTTAACATAAAAGCTTAAAGTTGATGCATCCAAACACAGCTATTTATAATGAAAGAGATTATTTTTATAACAAAAAGCTTACAACTCGACAAAAAGCTTTAAAAAAGCTCTCGCCAAACAGGCCCTATGTATACATGTAAATTGTAACATCCCATTGCTTGTAACGGTCAATTTAATTTTGTATAATTGTAAGTTGTAACATCCCATTGCTTGTAACGGCCCATTTAAACATTATTAAAAACGTGTAACCGCTAAAAATCATTACTATTAATAATGATTATTAAAAATGTGTAACCACATCCATAATATAAATTCACACAAACCATTTCATATCTCCCATACACAAATGTTTTTTGTTACAGCAAAAATAGTCTCTCAATATACCCTCACTTTTACTCCTACTGGTACTTACTGCAGAGATTCTTTATTTTTTTCTTTAGAAAAACGCTTAGCCGGATAACATTTGCTCGCCGCAAAATATAGTCACAGGGTACCCGCCGCCGCATTGCGCGGGTTTTGGATATTGACAAACCTTTTGAAACTTGACATAAAAGATCTATTCGATTATGAGAAATTGCATTTCATTTTTATGCTATCATGGTCAAGAGTTCAAGGTGAAATACCAAATGGACCCACTTGATTTTGAAGACAACAATGTGAAAACTGAGAAGCACATAATAAAACCGTGATACCGATCATATAAATTTGTACATCAAAAGATAATCTAGCCATCATATTTCCAGTTGACTTTCACATCCAGCGACCAATTTGTGCCTTCTGGCCCCTTAATAACACCGATGGTGCTATCATCGCGCTGCGATTTGAATGTGCAACTTCCCTCAATAATCACTTTCTCAGATTCAACATCCTCCAAGTAGGCTTTAATCACAAGCTGCCCATTTAAGGGTACAGAGAGCATTGATCTCCTCAACGGAATTGTGACACCATTCTCTAATGGTTTAAGAGGATCAGGTTGAAAGAGTAATGCCTTGTAGTAACATTGCGATTGCCGATCACAATCATAAGGGAAGTCATCTCCATAAGAAGCAAATATATGACCATAAACTTTAGGACCATCAGTGTTTGTTTTGAATGTTACCTCCACAGTAGTATCTACAGCATTCTTTAATAACATGTAATGTAAATCCGTAACCCCATCCACACCTTTTACAGCATAATAACCACACGTTGCATCTGATTTCTCGGCCCAGAAATCTGAGATGTCTAATTCAATCACTTTATTGCAAATGTTGTAAAATCGCAGGATCTGATGGAGGGTTTCCAGGATCGATCTATGATCATACAAGCATCATGAACAACATCAACAAGAATTAAAAGAACAAAAGAGATTGGGGTGAACCCTTCTATCAATTTCTGATATATAAAAGTGAAAGGTTACAATTGATTTACAGAATTTCTACCCTATATATAAAGTACAAATCGGTGTGATGAAGGGTTGTGATGGTTCAGGAAGAACCAAACGACATGTCCCTTTACATATAACCGTCCTAATTATCTAACTGACATATGGGTCAGTTTGTGGGCTTTTGACCCATCTAGAAATCTGCAGCCCCTTTAACAAAATTAACAGATTATGTTTTCCAACATATTCCCCCCTAATCTGTTAATCTTTGTTTCTTCCAATCTTCTTGTTCTTGATTTCTTCTTGTTCTTTTGGTTGCTATTCTCTGGTTCCCCTTTCTCCGGTTGTCTTCTTCGATTAAGGTAAGTCCCCTTTCTCCGGTTGTCTTCTTCGATTAAGGTAAATCCCCTTAAATCGTAGCCTTGTCCCCATCTTTCTAGTTTCTTTTGGCATATACCCTGCCTTTGTCAACCATCTCGGTTGTAGGGTTCATCTCGAACCAGGGTTTCAAGGTTTGATGCTTTCTATGTCTTCTCAAACTATACCAGGGTCCGTCCGGTCATTTGATCCTTTTTTATCTCCATAGTGACTTCTGGGCAGGTTTTCTCTTAGCCCTCATCTGCAAGTTTGCAGAAATCTCCGAACCGAGACTTTGTCCATGGTTACTTAATCCTGTAACCTTGAAAGGCATCTCAAATCTTTGCCTTGATCCACCAATATTGTGGTCTTCTCTAAAAGTCTCTCGTTCAATCGTGGTAACCCTTATAGTTCTTTTCTCATCCGCCTTTCTTTCTCTTCTGAGGAGTTTGTCTCTGTGAGGCGTTCTCTTTCTCTTCAATTCGACATCTTCTTCAATTGGCATCCATGTTCGCGTCTTCTTTAAAACGCAGGTTTTGATTCTTTGAATGATGGATGAACATGAATTGTTGTGTTGCTTGATCCCTTTCGCTCTGATACCACATGTAGAAACAGAAGCGGATTTCCACAGGTCTTCATAATCTCTCCAGGATCATATTATGATCAAACAATCATCATGTAACATCAACCAAGAATAATAAAGAAACAAGAAGATGGGTTGAACCCTTCTATAAAATCTGATATAATAAATCGAAAGGTTGAATTGTGATTACAGGATCCTATTCTATTTATAATGAATGATACGGTGTGATGATGAAGAGACACACCGGTTCTACAAAAGTAAAAGTTACAACCCTAAATAACCGTTGTATTCCTAATTGTTTCTATCTGTTGGGTTTCGGGTCTTTGTGGCCCAAATCAGAAAGTTTGCAGGCTTTCTTTTTTTCTCTGTTTGGCGTCTAAGACATTAAGTCGTCCAACAGTTCCTCCCTAATGTCGTGATGCCAAAATCTACTTCTTCTCGGTTTCTTTCTACACTAAGTATAAAGACAAAAACCTGTCACAATTGCCTTTTTAAAAATCAAATAAATTTTTGAAAACTTAACTTAACTTTGGTTTAAGAGAAGCAGAAATTAAATTCAAAATCTTATGCGAAAACGCATATGTAGGTAAATATACCTTGCACGCTGAGGAATAGTAATTGTTATATTTCTTAGACAAATCGTGAAGGTATTCACACACCATATGTGGCAAGACAAATGTGCAAGACTCTTTGAGAACCTGAAAAAGAAAGCTAGTTTATTAATTAATATTGTAATATAATTTATATAATCAAATATATATAATTAGAAATTTTTATAAAATCAAACTTTTCACTTAACTTTTCTGCTACATTTGTGAAATTAGAATTAAATCACCCTAAATGTTAGTGCCCAATTAGAAACCGAACAGGTTATGATAAATTTAATTTGTTATAAATATTCTCAATTTTCCTTATAGCCTAGTATCTAGTACGCTACTTGTTTGTTTTGTATTATTGCTTACCCTTAAGCATGGGTCTAGATAACTTACATGAACAACATTTAAAAGAAACTGTAATATTTTAGAGTAACCTAGGGATATAAAACCAAATATTCAAATCCAAAAACTATATATGCATTTTAACTTCAACTAGGGGTATTTGGGGGTA
Organism: Tanacetum coccineum; assembly: GCA_026074375.1. Lineage (NCBI taxonomy): Eukaryota > Viridiplantae > Streptophyta > Magnoliopsida > Asterales > Asteraceae > Tanacetum > Tanacetum coccineum. Next base: position 65,263 of record BQNB010016178.1, read on the forward strand.
TGATTCAAAGAAGAAGAAAAATAATATTAGAAGATATATTCTTAACTGAGTAAAGTTGTAGTAGATGTAATTTCCAAGATACGATTCTTCACCTTCCTTCCGTTTTTTCAATTTCCTCAATATTAACTCTGTAAAAATAACTCTCCTGTTTGCAATATATATATATCCATTAACTCAATATTCAAGAACAAGCAAGTAATAAAATTGGGTATGAGATGAGAAAGTTGCGAGACAATATTGAAACGAAAAGAAATTTTTACCTTCTTTAACTTATCGATGTCTTCACGAGAATCATTCGTAATTCTACGAAGTCGAGCTTGTGTATTTAGCAGATATACAAAAGTATTTCCCTATTTATCAATGAATTGGAGGAGATCTAAGAATACAATATACAAAAACGTAACATCACTAGTAAAAGGAAGAACATTATAAGAATACCTCTTCATGAAACATCTCATCAATATCGAATTTCCAAACAGCCAATCTATGATTTTTCAAGTACGTATATCTGTTTAAAACACAAAAAACAAAGCATTATATATATGAATAAATACAAAACTTGATCTATAAGTAGGGTATCTCGTTTTATAAAACAAAAGAAAAAAATAGGCGGTGTAGATATTTTGATTGAATATGTAAAAGATTGGGAAATTAAATTGGTGTAATGTAAATCCGTAACCCCATCCACACCTTTTACAGCATAATAACCACACGTTGCATCTGATTTCTCGGCCCAGAAATCTGAGATGTCTAATTCAATCACTTTATTGCAAAGTTGAAAAAACTTATCCTTCTTCTTCTTCTTATTAGTAGCAGTAACAAAGAGTCGCATATGAATATCAATGGAAGATGAGAACGGAACTGAATGACGACAGCTGGGATTGCCAAGGTAAACAAGCTCACAGTCGGTCATTTCTATAGAATTACACCATTCACGGTTGAATAAAGTAACATAAGCATAGTCAGGCTCATCCAAGTAAAACCCCCCATCATCTGATAGTATCCCATAGTTATCTGATACTGCAATGAGCCCAAACAGCTTACCCTCTTTAACCGTATCTGTTATAACTGAGGGAAGAATTGAAAACAGCTCAAACCGGGAATTCCTTGGTGGATCCCTGATGAATATTAGAACAACCACAAATTAAAAACAAAAAAATTACAACTATACAATTGTGTTGGACAATAGAGATCGAGAGACGACCGAGAAATAGATTGGTTTTCAACAGTTGTATAGCACTAAGTTATGCAAAGTTCTTGGAACTCTGAGTCACTTAAAAATGGCTTTGTAGTCAGTTGGGTCATTTCATAACCATAAAACTAATCTTTCAAAACTGATTAAAAAACTCATAGAATTGTTAAATATACACATAATTGTGATTTTATTTATATACTGTATGATATTACAATATACAAATACAAACTACAAAATGACCCAACCTTTACACAAAGTCATTTTTCAAAGGCATAATGAAAAGGTAAAATACTTTATGCAAACAACCCTATATTTTACTTATATTTGGATGAAATCAAATAAACTTAGCATAGAAAATATAGATTACTTTTAACATCAAAACCGGTAGTTACCTAGCACTTATATCCATTGGCTGTGATGCGGAAAATAGTAATCCCGGTGGCAGTTGGGTCAGTGATAAATCGAAGAATGAGGATGTCTACACAAATAAAGATGTTATAAACTGGTTAGAGACCTTGTTATTTGAAACTTGACTCATTACTGTAATACTTTTACATGAGTTTAATAAACTTTTGTTTATAAAAAAAAATATCCTTTATACGTTACTTCTTCATAGTGAATCAGTTAAACATTTAGTGATTCAATAGTATGGTAATAAGTTTTAATGTTATTCTTAATAAATCTCAAACACTGCCTTGCAAAAAAAGAGAAACGATCCAAGGTTTATAAATTTAAGTTAGTGCCGCATAACAGAATCCGCAGAAGAAACCCGACCCGAGAAACGAAATTGAAAAAAAAATCTATTAGATAATGCGTACCGTAGTGAACCCCAAAAGATGAAAGCATTTTCCCATTACCACCGCAGTTGCCGCACTAAGCAATAATGTGCTTGTCTCCATACCAGACCCAACCTGCCAAAACTTTCAAAATTATGCTAAATCCCAAACATAAATAATCACATGTCTTTTTAGAATCAAACTAATTGTTTAGAAAATAAATTGGATAAAAGAACCAGTGATTAAATTCAATATGGTATGAAAAAATGCAGTGTGAGAAATTATATCAATTATCTGTTTAGCAAAACTTTTAAAATTACACTAAGTTAAGACAAAAACCTGTCACAATTGCCTTTTTAAAAATCAAATAAATTTTTGAAAACTTAACTTAACTTTGGTTTAAGAGAAGCAGAAATTAAATTCAAAATCTTATGCGAAAACGCATATGTAGGTAAATATACCTTGCACGCTGAGGAATAGTAATTGTTATATTTCTTAGACAAATCGTAAAGGTATTCACACACCATATGTGGCAAGACAAATGTGCAAGACTCTTTGAGAACCTGAAAAAGAAAGTTAGTTTATTAATTAATATTGTAATATAATTTATATAATCAAATATATATAATTAGAAATTTTTATAAAATCAAACTTTTCACTTAACTTTTCTGCTACATTTGTGAAATAAGAATTGAATATTCACCCTAATGTGTGTGCCCAATTAGAAACAGAACAAGGTTTTGTAATTTTATTTGTTTTAATATTCTCAAATTTTACATATAGCCTAGTAATCTACTCCTCCCGTCCCTAAATAAGTGTCCACTATTGACTTTCGAAGTCATTCATCTTCAACTTTGACCTTAAATTATTTTGATTGTGTTATATAATACTTGATGCAAAATATATGAATGGATTGAGTTTTCACTGTATTTTCATGGATATGATTTTCATCAAGTATTATATAACACAAACAAAATAATTTAAGGTCAAAGTTGAAGAAGAATGACTTCGAAAGTCAATAGTGAACGCTTATTTAGGGACGGAGGGAGTATTATACTTCCTTCCATTTTTCATTTTCCTCCAATATTAACTCTGCCTGTTGCAACCATATATATCCATTAACTCAATATTCAAGAACAAGCAAGTAATAAAATTGGGTATGAGATGAGAAAGTTGCGAGACAATACTGAAACGAAAAGAAATTTTTACCTTCTTTAACTTTTCAATGTCTTTACGAGAATCATTCGTAATTCTACGAAGTCGAGCTTGTGTATTTAGCAGATATACAAAAGTATTTCCTTATTTATCAATGAATTGGAGGAGATCCTAAGAATACAATATACAAAAACGTAACATCACTAGTAAAATGAAGAACATTATAAGAATACCTCTTCATGAAACATCTCATCAATATCGAATTTCCAAACAGCCAATCTATGATTTTTCAAGTACGTATATCTGTTAAAAACACAAAAAACAAAGCATTATATATATGAATAAATACAAAAGTTGATCTATAAGTAGGGTATCTCGTTTTATAAAACAAAAGAAATAGGCGGTGTAGACATTGTTAGATTGAATATGTAAAAGTTTGGGAAATAAAATTGGGATAATTGCTTGAAAATGTATCATATTTGCCATTTTTTGTTATTGTGTGTATTAAATTTTTTTTTCTTATTGTGCGTGCTGAGCTTTCAAATTTCGACCTTTATGTGTATTATGTCACTATTCTGCCATGTAAAATGACCATTTTACCCTTCGAATTTTGAAAAAAATAAGGGTAAAATGGTCATAAATACATACAAAGTTCAGAATTTAAAAGTCCAATACACATAATAAGAAAGAAAAAAAAGTCCAGTACACACAATAACAAAAAGTGACAAGTATAATACATTTTCAAACAATTATCCCAATATAATTTAATGACAGCATGAGATTAAAATTTACCACTCTACAAGTATGATTAGCTTCGTCTAACAAGTATGATTAATACTAATAGCAAAAGTACAATAAGGGTAAAAGTTATGATAAAAGCATGAGAGTCTTACGTAAAAGCACAATCTAAAACTACTTCAGCAGTATACCCAAGCAACTTTGCAGCATCGCCTGAGAGTAACAAAAAACAAGTGAAATATAGCCATTTCAAAAATCAATCCCATTATCATATAAACAGATTGATGATCTAGGACATGTTTTATCTCTAATGGGTCAAGAAAAGAATATAGTTTACCTAAATACAAAACATGTCAAAGGGGCTAACAACTAGATTGCTTTATCCAAACATGTCAAACGGGCTAATAGCTAGATTGCTTTATCAAAGGAAGTTACATGATTTTCTTAATCAAATAATTTTGGTAAACACATTATTTATTCAGAAAAATGAATAAAGAATAAATAAACAATCTCCGGTATATATACCTTGTTCCACCACTTTACAACGAGTTTTGGCTTCGTCTAACAAATTATCTGACAGTTCAGTAGTGCAAGTTCTATATCCTGCATAACTTGTTCTAGGGGGTTCATGCCTATCAGTTGGGATCCACTTTTCGAGTTTAGCGGCCTGGAAATAAAAATGGTATTCAATTTCTTGTCTTTGTTAAAACATGTTATCAGTTAAGCTATGGTGTTTGGTATAAGTTACATACAGTAAAGCACATTTTAATATACTCTTGTTGCCGTACAGGAGTCACATTTACTATCCAATCTGCTTGATGCACACAATGTCCATACCTACACATGTCAGAAGATTTGAAAGCACTGTCATTATATCATTGGTGAAATGTAACACTCTTTGCAATAAATTTACGGGGAAAAAAATCTATTACTAGACAATTGATATGTATGTTTTGATAAACTCAGCAAGTAAAGTACCACAAAGCTAAGAGATCTTTATAAGCATTGTCGAAATCTCTCTTTGCAAGCATAAAAGGTAGTTTCCCTTTTATCACCACCTTTCCTTTTCGTTTTCTCTTCGAAAACCATTTATTCAATATTTCTCGAGCCCAATGATATATCTCATCCCTCTGAAATAAATGGAATAGTTATTAAACTGCTAAAATGTAAAAAAATGCCTGCTTTCTCACGCACACGCACGCGCGCGCACACACACACACATACACACACACACACACATATATATATGTGTGTGTGTGTGTGTGTGTATATATATATATATATATATAAAATAAGACAGCTTAAAATAACAAATATTCAAACAACTATCAACTGGATTTATACTTCAGAATATCTGTGTAAGAACGTAGCAAGAATATCCTGAGTTGGGCCGATGGTCGCAGCAACTTTAGAATACTCAAGCATACGAATCAGTGTGTGTCCTATAGCGCGACGTCGAAACAAATCCACAAGTATTTCCTCGTCCAATGAGGGATAGTCTACTACTACTCTTTCCACGGGAAGTTGTGGTGCCCATGTGTCTATACCATCTTTTATCATCTTATGAATGCTCTGGAAGGAAATAAAAAGAATTTAAGTGAAAATTGTATAGTATTTTTAAAAGAGCCAGAAAAAGAAAAGAGAAGAAAAAAATACCTTAGCCATCCATTCCCGTGATAACGAAAAAGTTATAAAACCAAAATCATGTATAGAGGTTCCTTCCTCTATCATTATCACGTCAAATTTGGGAAGATTATTCTTGATTTCCTGTAATAGTAAAATACCACACGGAAACATATAATTACAGTTATAAAAAAACTCTAGTATATTAAAAAACCATGATTGACAAAAACATATTACCTCTCCAACATCTCTCGGTTCTTTAATATATTCTCTATTACCAACATCTCTTGGTCCTCGACGCTTTTTACGCTCTTCTCTTAATTTAGGCCATATGCTCAAGACATTTTGGCTGTAATTTCTCACAATTCAGAAGAAAAACCTAATGTATAGTAGTGAGGAGAGTAAAAAGACAGAAACAACATATACCAAGTGTAATCACCATGCTCCTTTTTCGTGCTGGAAGAAAACACAACATCTTCTTCTAATTCAGAAAACCTAGTTTTCAAAGAGTCATCAAAAGGCTTTGAAATTTCTTCTAGAAAGCTCCATCTTTTGATTTCTTTTTTAACCTGTATTAAAAAAATTAGCGCCATTAACTAACCTGTGTAAATTCTTAAAGAAAAAGCATAATCATGTAAATAAAAGACTTACATCTGCCATTGTTGATGTAGAAGCTTCCATCTTGGAAGTAGAAGATAATGAATGCAAACCTAACCCGTTTACCATTTCTTCAGGTCTTAGTCTATTACCTTCGTGTATTGCCAAACTTACGATTTCTATAAGTCTCCTTGTATAATCTTCCTGTATTTCCATCATCTTAAATGTGTAAATTTATATATAAATGAAAAAGACACGATGTGTACATAAATACTAGACTTACATCCCAAACTGTTGTTGTAGAAGCTGCCAATGTTGATGCGGAAAAGAATGAGTGTATGCCTAACCCTTTCATGATTTCTTCAAGTCTCCGTCCCTGTATAATAAAACAAGTGCCATCGTTGATGTTGAATAAATAAGTCCAACAAACCTTGAAAGCTAGCGCAAAATATAGACTCAAAGAAAACACACACGTGACCCCAAACGTTACATTATATTAATTAACGAATGAGCAAAGAAGAATGTACAAACTAGCATCCCCCCTCATCTCTATTTATAGAGATGAGGGGGGTAGAAACTGTAGGGAAACATGTACACTTTTAATTAAAATAAATCAGATTTCAATTAATAAATAATTAACATAAAATAAATAACAGAAAATAAAACAGACAGAAT